>JXCR01004296.1:0-40054 GCA_002079205.1 Phalaenopsis hybrid cultivar
ATATATATATATATATATATATATGGGTAGTCAAAAAATTTTAAGTTTCAAGAAGTAAATAAATGTTATCTCAGATAAAAAATAGTGTTTTTATCATTTTCTTATAGTGAAATACACTTTTACATGTATAGGTTTAAGCATGAACGTGTTATATATTTAAATAAAAATTAGCTGTGAAAAATCCAAATACATAAGAATTATGTGCTACTTATGAAAATTTCTTTAAAAAAAGGCTCAGCCCATCAAGGCCCTTAAAGTGACTTCCAAAATGTGTTTTAAGACTTTTAATTGCCAAGTAACAGATATAAGCAAGCCCAATGTATTGAAAATTAAGTTTGTCTGAATAGACTCCTACAATTTTTCATCATTTCACATGAACTCAAGTCATGACACGGATCTAGAATCAATCTTTTAAACAAGAAATTTTCAGATTTCGATTATGAGTCATTTAAAGCTCCGATTTCAAAAAAATTATAGTCATATTGATCGTTTCGACGAATTGATCGTTTCGACGAGATGGACCCAATGATACCAAAATTGGTCCAATTTGAACTAAATCATGCTCAAATCAAGACATTAAGCCCATTTTTTAAGCTTCCTGGAAATATTTGGAAGGCCAAACGAATGTCGAATTTAGCGAGCCTATAGTCGAATCGAGCGTCTCAACAAGACGAATTCAACGAGATCAAGATCGCTCAATTCTGACATCCTTAAGGTACTCAAATGTCCATCATCAAACTTTGTATGATAGAAAAAAGTTCTTTGAACCATCCGATCAAAGTGGTTCATAACTTCGGAAACATAATAACTCTTTCTCGCCTGTGGCATAGGTGGTTGCAACTGCAGTCATCTTTTATAGTAAAACTTTTCAGTTGGGTCATGTCCTATGGTTTTTCCTTTTTTTGGGCTTTCCACATAAAAAACTTATGGTGTCATTATCAGATGTTTTCTCTTTTTTGAGTGAGTGTTAAATTTACATACCACCCTAAGATGATAATCTGCTACTCTACTGCCACAAATTTTCTAGCACGCATCAGTTTGGCGTTGTATGTGGGACTTTCAATCCCACCACTAAAGTACTTACGAGTCTTACTATATGGCCACCTGATACAATATTTATTATTGAGCATCCCGCTCCAACACCCATCGTTTCAAGGAGTAGTCACGAAGAACGACGACATGTCTCTTCATCTTCCCTCCGTAAGAAACGCTATCCTGACAACGAAGACGTGTCAGGTCCTTCTCTGAAATACTAAATGCTCATAATGGAGGAGCTCAGCTAGAGATCTTTTAGCTCCTACGTGAGGTTCAACAACCGCTGCCTACACCATTGGATGGAGTTTGTTCACCACTAACAGTCATCCAAAAAAAAACACAACTTCACCCCATATTGCTTACAAGCCATCGAGCAGAAGTCATCAAGGTTTTGAAGGCAAAGTTCATACAGAAAGTACACCACCTGTGTGGCTAGCCAATGTTGTCATGGTTAAAAATTCCAGCAATGCATGAAGAATGTGCTTCGACTACACCAACCTCAACAAGGCTTGTCCAAAAGATAGTTTCAACCTCCCGTGCATAGATCAACTCCTCAATGCCACGTTCGGACACCGAATGCTCAGTTTCATGAATACATACTTTGGGGTACAACCAAATAAAGATGAATTAGAGAGACGAGGAAGCCACCTCCTTTCAGGCAAATAAGGGATTATGTACTGCTACCAAGTTATGTCATTCAGGTTGAAAAATGCTGGTGCGACCTATCCATGACTCATGAATAAGGTCTTCAAATATCTTCTCAGACACACGATGGAGGTGTACAGTGTACGTGGTAGTGTGTGCTGACTTTGTGGTAGTGTCTGCTTCTGATGAGTCGACTTTTTCTCCTCTACTATCCCCTCAGTGGACACTGTACGTTGGCGGAGCTTTCGGAAACTTTAGAGCCGGAGTTAGAATATTACTCATCTCCTCAAAGCAAGACATCTTGGAGTAAAGTTTTCGCTTTTCTCAAAATAGACCACAATATTTGTAATTTAGGCTAAGCTAATAGTTATTTTATGTAGGCATTTCACTAATAAGCGTTTTATTAGTAATGAAAGTTGTTATAATCTATTTTAGATGCAATAATGATTTTCGAAGTGTAGTCCAAAATCACAATCAGAACTCAGCCATACTTGGACTTGCTCCGCATTAAATTAAACAACATGTGATTATTTTTCAAAACATGTGGCCTTAGACACTGACAGATAAAGACCAATACTTACCCTTTCACCACTCCTTTCATTATATTATTTGTTTATGATGTCACATCCATAGATAAGTAATCCTATTTGTAAATAATGCATTTGTAAGAAAAAATTTTAAAAAAAATCACATTCATGCACATTTGCCTTATCTACACATATTAACATCTAAAATTTGATATTCATATTTATAACATCTTAATGCTATAAAAAAAAAATATCTTTTACTTCAAGAAAGATGATGATGATGTTGATTGTTGGGTGCTGAAAAATTTGTGGTGGCATTAGAGTGGTACATTAACTTTTTAGTGTTATATCAAAATCCGTTACAGATAAAGAAAAATCTGACAGAGGAGAAAACAATGATTTTTATATGAAAAAACCTAAGGAAAAAAAAATGTGGTATAACGCACTTGAAATGATTACACTATGTCGATGCAAGTTACAAGGCTTTCTCAGCCCTTGAATAGACAGTAGTAATATTACACAAGTTGAGGTTATCAACTTGAGTTTCACAAAGAGAGTGATGGAACATGTTGAAAATGGGCACCAAGCCAACTAATGTGATAAAATAATAATGGTAGGGGTCGTATGACGGATATGATACCAATGTCAGTCTAATGACGATGATCCAGTGACCATGATGGTGGTTTGACGATGGTGGTGCTGGTCGAGTATCGGCTCTGTGACAGTTATCCAACATGAACTATTACCCAACGTCACTCAAGTGACAGTGATTTGACGATGGCCCAACAATGGTGGTTCAACATTGTGGCAGCCTAACGAGGACCAATGGTTTAGTGGTGGTGCAACTCAAAAATCCTCAAGAAATTGCAATTCCTTTCAATTTGCCCATCTCGGTCCACCTACATGAATAGTGTGTAGATTTATTTATAGATTTCTGTGGTGGTGACCTCCATAAATGTTGCATTAATCTGAACCATGTTGTGAAAAATGACGACAATAAAGAGAAAATTGGAATGAGAAAATTTGCACGCAGAAAAAATGCCAGAGCGACACACAGATTTACGTGGTCCGGCAAATTTGCCTATGTCCACGGAGCTGCAGAGGATTTATTTCTTCGAGAAATTACACCGTCGAGCGCATCGACGTTTACAATAAAATCTCCATTTTCTTCTCTCACTTCCTTTCTCTCTCTCTCTTCCTCTTTTTTTTCTCTTAGCTCTCAAGAGGACTTGCATGGCCTTGTTTAACTTTGCTTGGTTTGTATTTCTTTTAAACCAAAAGAGACTATTTATAGAAACCATGAGAGCGATAGATGGGAAGTAGGTGAGCGGTAGGTGGGATGTGATAGGTGAGCGCTAGGTAGGTGTGGTAGGTGAGCGGTAGGTGGGATACTTAATTAAGAAGCTAATTAAATTCGGTGTACCGGGTCTCCACATTACCCAACAATTCTCCCACTTGGAGACTAAGACACTGAATGCATTACCTACTAGTTGCATCATCTACTAGTTGTACCGACATTTTCCTCAAACATGATATCCTCCACATATGCAACTCGAAGCCTCTGTCTTCATGTCAGAAGACCAGCTGAAGTTCTCACGAGTAATACCCTAAGTTGACATATCACTGTCAACGTAGCCTCGTACCACCAAGCTCTTTCTTGGGTTACTCTTGTATCTGCTTACAACTCCCATTGCATTAGCAATATTCTGTCTCTGCTGAAAGCCCTTTTCAACAAGTTCAGCCTTGTACCTGTTACTGCCATCAAACACAGTCTTCACCCGGTACACCCACTTGTTGTGCAATGCATTCTTCCTTGGTGGAAGTTCTGCCAGCTCCCAAGTCTGATTCCCTGACAGGGAATCCGTCTCCTCCTTGGTCAGCTCTCACTTACTCGAATTCTTATCTTGCAAGATTTCTTCATAACTCTGTGTTTCTCCACCATTTGTATGTACACGGTCTGATTTTCCTACCTTTGACGCTCTGTCACTTTTCAGGAAATAGACATTCTTCTGCTTCCCCATAATGCACCTCTGACGCATGTGTCCATGCCTGAGTAAACCTATAGTTATATATAGTGTGTCAGTTTTCTTACCCCGAGCCATTACTAATGATCCTTTGGTAACCTTCCAGGTGCTTTCTAAGAACACCACTGAATGACCACCCTCTTTGAGCTGTCCAACAAATATGAGGTTTTTCTTCAACTCAAGAACGTGTCTGACCTTTTGCAATGTCCATTTGCTCTTATTATGGAGTGTAATATCAACGTCTCTCATCCCCACCACATCCAGAGCTTTTCCATCAGCCAAATGTACCTTCTTAAAGTTACATGCAACATAATTTCGCATTAACTCCTGACAGGAAGATGTATGGAAGGAAGCCCCTGAATCTAGTATCCAGTCATCAACAGAACCATAAACTGCCAGAAATAGTGCATCTTGTATTTCTTCAGATACAACATTAGCGTCATCATTCTCCTTCCTTTTAGGATTCCTGCAGATCATTTTTATGTGGTCAGCCTTGCCACAATTCTAGCAGGTTGCCTGCTAACTTGACTTTGATTTTGATCGTCCACGGTTTGAGTTTCTGTCTTGTGATCTCCCTCTGGAATCAACAATCAGTGTCGAACTCAAACTCAAGGTCTCGTCAAAATTTTTCATGTGCACCTCCTCAACCAAAATCAAATCACAAATATCATCATATTTCCGTTTAGATTTACCTGCAGAACTACTAACTGTCATCCTCATAGCTTCTCAGCTATTTGGCAATGAAGCCAACAATATCAGCGCACGTATCTCATCATCAAAATCAACTTCAACAAACGACAACTGATTTATGATAGTGTTAAAATCTTTCAGGTGTTGAGCAACTCACACACCTTCCACCATCTTCAAGTTGAATAACTTTTTCATCAAATGCACCTTGTTATTCGCCGATGACTTTTCATATATCCTGATAAAGCCGCCATGAGATCTGCAGTAGTCATCCCCTTGATGACGTTGTGGGCAACTGATCTCAACAGGGTTAATCATATAACCCCCAGAACCTGTCGATCCAACAAATTCCATTACGCCTCGTACATCTTTTCTCGTCGCTTTCCCAGTAACGGAAGATGAAGTTTCTTCCTATAGAGGTAGTCCTCTATCTACATCCTCCAGTAAGCAAAATCTGTGTCATTGAACGTCTCAATTCCCGATGTCATCACTTCATCTCTGTCGATCGTTCTTCCTTAGATTTGAACCCAAAACTCTGATACCAGTTGTTGTGAAAAACGACGATAATAAAACAAAAAAATGGAATGAGAAAAATTGCACACAGAAAAAACACCAGAGCGGCACACAGATTTACGTGGTTCGACAAATTTGCCTACGTCCACATCGATGCAGAGGATTTATTTCTTCGAGGAATTACACCTCCAAGCGCATCGATGTTTACAAAAAAATCTTTATTTTCTTCTCTCCCTTCCTCTCTCTCTCTTCCTTTTTTTTCTCTTAGCTCTCAAGAGTACTTGGCATGACCTTCCTTGGCTTTGCTTGGGTTTGCTTGACTTGCATTTCATTTAAACCAAAAGAGACTATTTATAGAAATCATGAGAGCGGTAGGTGGGAGGTAGGTGAGTGGTAGGTGGGATGTGATAGGTGAGCGGTAGGTGGGTGTGGTAGGTAAGCGGTTGGTGGGATACTTAATTAAGAAGCTAATTAAATTCGGTGGACCGGATCTCCATATTACCCAACAAATCACTCCATCAAAAGAACTGAGAGTTACCTTCGATCCGATGTTTTTTTATGAGTATTTGAATGGTTTAATGATGTCAGAAGTAAGTGATTTTGAGCTCATTAGATTCGTCTAGTCAAGTCACTTGGTTTAATTACAAGTTTAACATATTTAGAGATCATTTGCTTCCTAAAAATATATCACAAAGCTTCTTTTTATGCTTTAAATGCACGATCTGGGCTCACTTGGGCTCAAATCGGATTATTTTTACGTCATTTGATTATCTCACTAATGCACCTCGTATGATCATAAATTTGAGGACGGACATTTCTTAATTGGTTTTTTTAAATTTTTAGTTCCAATGTACGTCAAAATTTATGCTTGATCAAATGATTTTTTTAGGGACATAACAATTACCCCTCCTCTCATATGCTGATGTTAGGCACAAAGAAAATATTTCTCACATTGTCATAAAATTATATGATCAAATAATAATCTTGAAAAAATTATGAGGTGTAATCTCTCTTTGGATGTTAGCGCAGACCCTTTTCAGAGACATGAGCCAAGCAAATATTCTCAATATTTATTTTAAATTATTAAATTTGAGCTTAAAATATTGAAAAATGATCCTGCAGACTTAAAGATGCTAAAAATAGGTTGGATTGACTCTCATTGTTAGCAGAAGCAGTGATGTGAGTGCAGATGCACTAGAGGAGTGTTCAGTGATTTGTGCACAAGCATGCTCGCCCAAGAGCTATTGCGCGGGTGGGAAAGGGTTAGAAAGTTCTTCAAAATACAATGGTTATATGCAGAATGATTTATTGTACAGCGGTCAGGACTGATTGTAGTTGGGAGTAGTTACTGGGACTTTGGCGCATTGTCTTCGAAGTGCATTCTTTCACAATATTTAGGATAACTCAGCTTTGTAGGGTGCCTCGTAACTCTACGACATAGGACTTTACTTCACACAATTTTTCTCTACTCAGCAGTGTGCGTTGTGACTCTATGAAGGGCTTCATTGCAACGAGCAGGGGTGGTCGATGGTGGTTTATGATGGTTGGTGACCGGTGGTCGGTGAGGGTCGGTGACTATGGGAGTGGGAAGTGGTTGTTGGGTCTACGATCCATAACGATATTGGAATTCAACTCCTTTGCGAACCAACTCTAGGTCCAACTCTTCTTCTGATTTAAGTTATAAGTTTCTCTTCATGAAGGGCGTGGGACTCTATTTATGGATTATAGAGTAGTTTTCTTGCAAATAAGGAAGGGATCTAGAACACTCCATCGAACAGCCCTGAGAGATTCCTCTTATTGGACCATGTTTTTCTGGGCAATTAAGTGTCCTAAATATATCAAAATTGAGTGTTCTTGAGCTCGTTGGATTCGTCTCGCCAAGACACTAGATTTAACTATAAGCACGTCAAATTTAGGATTCATTTGACCTACCAATTAGCCACACAAAACTTCTAAAAGTGGTTTAATAGCATGATTTGGGCTTGATTAACTTGATTGGGACAATTTTGGCGTCATTTGATATGTCTCGTCGAGCCGATCTGTTTGACTATAAGTTTGTTGAAATCAGAGCTTTGGATGTTTTTTAATTTAAGTTTAAATATTTCTTCTTAAAAAATGCTCTTAAATTCGTGCTAATTGCTTTATGATTCGTGATATGGCCACAAAGAACGAAGGTTCAGGGGTAGTTGCTTGAAAGATTATCTGATGATAAACGGATGTTGTAAATATTTTTTTCACCTATGTAGTGTTCTTTTATTTTATTTTATGCAGGAATCCTAAGTTTTATGGAAGCTTGTATTTATATGCAGACTCCAATCGAATATATGAAGATTGTCACATGTTCACATGAGTTTCCCTCTATTCATGCTTATATATATATACTTGATAATAAAATTATCATATGATACATTTGTATGTATTAATTTTTTTTGAAATTTTTGTTTTATCACATATCATACATTTAATAGTTCAAATTTGTTATCTTCTCTAGTTCTATCTACAAATCAACTAAATCAAAAAGAAAGAAGATGCTGAAGGAGATAAAAATTATTAAGCAACACCATTGTAGTGATTCACACCAATGATACTCCTTGTGATGAACCATGGTGATCGATGTCCTCTTGCTCAAGAAACCAATCCTTTTGAAGCCTTGTGGGTAAGAAATAAGAAGTTAGAGATTTAATTATTGCGAGAATGGCTGTAAGAAATAAGAAATCTGTTTTATATCATGTTCTAATCCGATTTGAAGCAAAAAGTTAAAAATTTAAGGTTGAAACAGACCTTCAGCAGTTGCAATCGAGATTTAACACCTTAACCACCATCTTAACTCATTCTGGTAAGTTTCTACATTTCTAAACAACTCATTATTGTCATACTTGAGAAAATTCAGTATGGCATCCAAAGGGAGCCTAACTTATTATTACAAGTCCATTCTGAAACATTTCTTTGTCACTTATCCTACAAATATTTCCCACCGCNTACAACTCATTATTGTCATACTTGAGAAAATTCAGTATGGCATCCAAAGGAAGCCTAACTTATTATTACAAGTCCATTCTGAAACATTTCTTTGTCACTTATCCTACAAATATTTCCCACCGCTTATTTCTCCCCTTCTTCGATACCACAAACTCCTCCCCCCTTCCACGCAAAGCCCTTCCTTGGCTCAGTTGCTGTACTAATCTATTTCCAGGAGATGCCAAAAGCTTAAGCTTTTCAACTGAATATGCAAGATTAGCTTTTTATTATGCAAGATTCATTTTTTACTCCTCTTTGATGCATAAACTTGAAGAAAAGCTCCGGGGGTCCAGATAGAGAGCCTGGGAGTGTCTACAAAGGGTGATAATGCTATTAATCTTCTCGGTAGCTCTCCTNTTTTTTATTATGCAAGATTCATTTTTTACTCCTTTTTGATGCATAAACTTGAAGAAAAGCTCCAGGGGTCCAGATAGAGAGCCTGGGAGTGTCTACAAAGGGTGATAATGCTATTAATCTTCTCGGTAGCTCTCCTCCTGGTTGGCATCGTGGTGGTGGTAATGATTCATGCATGTGTGGTTGGTTGGACCATTGGGAGGATCAGCAACGTTGCAGAAGCGGAGGACTACAGACACTTGATCAAAGGGCTTTCGGCTGACGAGCTCGAGAAGCTCCCCTGTTATGATTACAGGAGTGGGGAGAAGGGAAGGAGAAATGAGGGAGAGTGTGCGGTTTGCTTGGATGGGTTTCAGGTGGGTGATAGATGCAGGCTATTGCCTATTTGCAGACACAGCTTTCATGCTAACTGTGTGGATTTTTGGCTAATGAAGACTGCAATTTGTCCGGTCTGCAGAAGCAGGGTGAGAGAAAGTTTAAGTGGTTCTGTCTCCGGTGATCGGCTGGGGGGTTTGAGGGGTGGAGGGGAAGGGTTTGGGTTGCAGGAGATTGAAGAGGTCGAATTCGGAGTTCGGCCAGGAGCTCCTAATGGTTCTGCTGCTCTAGAATAGATGGTTGGTGTGGTGAAAATTTGTAAATAGCAATTCGTCTCCCCCTTTTGGTTCTATGATTATTGTGCAATGGAACAATTGTATTTAGTTCTGTGTTTTGCAGAAATTCTATTTCATTTCTTTACAAAAGATCTATTTTTGGGGGAACTGGAACTGATTGTGTTTCAACGAATTAAGATGTGCTGTTATTATTTTTATTCATGTTTATAAATAACACTCAAATTTTTAATATCACATATGCATATGAAAAAGATGTTTGCACTGATTTTATATAGATCAACGGTTTAAAAGAGAAGTGTGGTGGAGGCAAGCCTACGGACAGCGGATCGTGACGCCCACCTAGCCGAACAATTAAAATCAAATAAGACCAAGTCAGCTAGGCCCAAACCGATGGAGCAGTGAGGTGGAGAAGAAGACCAGATGACTCAAACACAAGCCATCCGACCGAAAACGAAACAAGAGAGAGTTTCAGTCATCTACTAGAGGAAAATTGGCTAGATGTAATAACTGTTATGGTATGGCTCATATACCATTAGGGGTGTAAACGAATCGAACACGAACGAACAGAGATTGTGTTTGTGTTTGGTTCGTTTGAAATTTAGTTTGTTTGAAATAAGCTCGTGTTTGAAATTTGTTCGTGAAGTTACTGTTCGTATTCGTTTCTTAACGAACAAACCGAACACGAGCTGCTCGCGAACGACTAGCAAGTTTGAGATCTCTAATATTAATATATATAAATAATATATTATATTAATTATATAACTTACATTATATAAATNGATTAACTCGATTGGGACAATTTTGGCGTCATTGGGTATGTCTCGTCGAGCCGATCTGTTTGACTATAAGTTTGTTGAAATCAGAGCTCTGGATGATTTTCAATTTAAGTTTAAATATTTCTTCTTAAAAATTGCTCTTAAATTTGTGCTAATTGCTTTATGATTCGTGATATGGCCACAAAGAACGAAGGTTCAGAGGTAGATGCTTGAAAGATTATCCGATTATAAACGGATGTTGTAAATATTTTTTTCACCTATTTAGTGTTCTTTTATTTTATTTTATGCAGGAATCCTAAGTTTTATGGATGCTTGTATTTATATGCAGACTCCAATCGAATATATGAAGATTGTCACATGTTCATATGAGTTTCCCTCTATTCATGCTTTTATATATATACTTGATAATAAAATTATCATATGATACATTTGTATGTATTAATTTTTTTTGAAATTTTTGTTTTATCACATATCATACATTTAATAGTTCAAATTTGTTATCTTCTCTAGTTCTATCTACAAATCAACTAAATCAAAAAGAAAGAAGCTGCTGAAGGAGATAAAAATTATTAAGCAACACCAATGTAGTGATTCACACCAATGATACTCCTTGTGATGAACCATGGTCGATGATCTATGCCTCTTGCTCAAGAAACCAATCCTTTTGAAGCCTTGTGGGTAAGAAATAAGAAGTTAGAGATTTTAATTATTGCGAGAATGGCTGTAAGAAATAAGAAATCTGTTTTATATCATGTTCTAATCCGATTTGAAGCAAAAAGTTAAAAATTTAAGGTTGAAACAGACCTTCAGCAGTTGCAATCGAGATTTAACACCTTAACCACCATCTTAACTCATTCTGGTAAGTTTCTACATTTCTATACAACTCATTATTGTCATACTTGAGAAAATTCAGTATGGCATCCAAAGGAAGCCTAACTTATTATTACAAGTCCATTCTGAAACATTTCTTTGTCACTTATCCTACAAATATTTCCCACCGCTTATTTCTCCCCTTCTTAGATACCACAAACTCCTCCCCCCTTTCCACGCAAAGCCCTTCCTTGGCTCAGTTGCTGTACTAATCTATTTCCAGGAGATGCCAAAAGCTTAAGCTTTTCAACTGAATATGCAAGATTAGTTTTTTATTATGCAAGATTCATTTTTTACTCCTTTTTGATGCATAAACTTGAAGAAAAGCTCCAGGGGTCCAGATAGAGAGCCTGGGAGTGTCTACAAAGGGTGATAATGCTATTAATCTTCTCGGTAGCTCTCCTCCTGGTTGGCATCGTGGTGGTGGTAATGATTCATGCATGTGTGGTTGGTTGGACCATTGGGAGGATCAGCAACGTTGCAGAAGCGGAGGACTACAGACACTTGATCAAAGGGCTTTCGGCTGACGAGCTCGAGAAGCTCCCCTGCTATGATTACAGGAGTGGGGAGAAGGGAAGGAGAAATGAGGGAGAGTGTGCGGTTTGCTTGGATGGGTTTCAGGTGGGTGATAGATGCAGGCTATTGCCTATTTGCAGACACAGCTTTCATGCGAACTGTGTGGATTTTTGGCTGATGAAGACTGCAATTTGTCCGGTCTGCAGAAGCAGGGTGAGAGAAAGTTTAAGTGGTTCGGTCTCCGGTGATCGGCTGGGGGGTTTGAGGGGTGGAGGGGAAGGGTTTGGGTTGCAGGAGATTGAAGAGGTCGAATTCGGAGTTCGGCCAGGAGCTCCTAATGGTTCTGCTGCTCTAGAATAGATGGTTGGTGTGGTGAAAATTTGTAAATAGCAATTCGTCTCCCCCTTTTGGTTCTATGATTATTGTTGTGCAATGGAACAATTGTATTTAGTTCTGTGTTTTGCAGAAATTCTATTTCATTTCTTTACAAAAGATCTATTTTTGGGGGAACTGGAACTGATTGTGTTTCAACGAATTAAGATGTGCTGTTATTATTTTTATTCATGTTTATAAATAACACTCAAATTTTTAATATGACAGATGTATATGAAAAAAATGCTTCCACTGATTGTATATAGATCTAACGGTTTAAAAGAGAAGTGTGGCGGAGGCAAGCCCACGGATAGGGGATCGTGACGCCCACCTGGCCGAACAAGTAAAATCAAATGAGACAAGTCAGCTAGGCCCAAACTGATCGAGCAGTGAGGTGGAGAAGAAGACCAGATGACTCAAACACAAGCCATCCGACCGGAAACGAGACAAGAGAGAGTTTCAGTCATCTACTATAGGAAAATTGGCTAGATGTAATAACTGTTATGGTATGACTCATATACCATGTAGGTACAGACGTTGGAATGAGGCGGGGCGGAAGAATCTGTCCAAATCGGGAAGTTGCGTTATGTGTGTTGGGGATGCGGAGACAACGCCCCGCAGTACGGTGCAGGGGTAATGTTGTAATTACATATTATACTTAGGGTTTACTCCTGTGGTTATAAATAGACATGTTAATAACCCCATGAGGTATGTCTATTTATAATCCCATGAGGTATCTTCTATCCTGTAATCTCTTCTAAATATTAAAAGGAACTCGCCGCTTTGGTTCCGATGACGTAGGCATCTTTGTCAAACCTCGTTAAATATCTGTGTATTCTTCTAGATTTGTGTCGATTCTTATTTTTCTTCGTCCTAATTTATCAACAATAACTTATCCTACAGTAAAGCCGATTCAAAGAAAGATCCAGTTCCTCAAAGTATCCTAGATCATTCCACGGAGATCCCAAAAACTCCTCACTTGGGATAGAAGAAAGTAAGATAGGTTGGATTATCCAATCGAACCATACTGACCAAGCTCAGCCAATCAACTAACCTAGTCAAATTGAAGCCGCTTAAGCTTCGTTGGCCAAGACAGAAGACAACTGAATGATAAGCTCACACTTGTAAAATATCATAAATACCGTTGTACATACCCTTCCAAATGAGAGTAAAAATATAATATCACATTTATACTTCTCTTCTATAAATAGGGAAAATAATATTTTACGAAGGGGTGATACCATTGAACACGATTCATTTTTCAACAAAATAATAATACAATTAATGTTTTAAAAGTGAAATAAACCTATTCGTTTAAAGCACCTAAACATGTGAGGCGAGGACTGCTGCCACTGAGCGCTGCTTACAAATGGCTTTTTATGTAAAACAAATTTCACAATGCCATATTCTTTTGATGATGTCTTTTTACGGAAAAATCATTTCATATCTTGTGTGCCGAGGTATTTCGGTGGGCTCCACCTAAATTTTTTAAGAAAAAATTGAAATAATCCTGACCGTAGATCACCGTGATCTACGTGCAGCGCTGCATCAGTATTTTGAATTCATATATTTTAAAATTTAGAGTAAAACAAATACCTAACATTTTACTAATTTAAATAAGCAAAAGAAAAAGATTTTGTAAATTTTGATTCACATACTAAATCATTTGTAAGCAGTCAGTTCTTAACCTAATAATTGTTGCCTGTTTATAATTCAGGAAAGAAACACATATTTAAACAAAAATAATGATGATAAAACCACTATACATTTCTTAAGAGATATTTTGGATTTAATGGCGTTAAAATTGTTGAAAATATTATGGATAATGACAATGGTGCGATGTAATCCAAGTCATCTTTCTTACGTATGATTATTCGAACGAAATATTTTTCTTTTAAAATTGATTGTTGAGTTTTGAGTGTATAAAACAGTTGTTTATTTAATTACGTGAAAAATGGTATTAACGTAGATTAATTTTGAAAAAAAATTGAAAGTAAGAAAAATATTAACATAAATGTTTTTACCACTTAATTTTGATCCACACGACATAGAGTTTTATTACCTGTGGTAAGAAAATTCGATAGTATAATCTTTGGGTCTCTTTAGGATAGTTTTTTGCCGGCTTTGCTTTTCAGATCACTACTACAGTTCTGTTTGGAGAACAACTTTCTTGTTGTTTTTTAGAAAATTATGTTATAGAAAACTGTTATTTTAACCAAAGCTGTTAAAGTGTGGTGATTGTCAGAAAGTTATAGTTTGACTTTTTGAAAATTAAGTAAATCTGTAATAGTCCCCGTAATTTTTTAAAATGCAACTTCTTTTCCAGTAGCTTCACATCTGTTTCTTCAAACAGGTATAGCTGTCTCAACAGAAACTCAGTTGCCGCAACTGGCGCGTTATTAGAAAACTATGAATTGCATAATAATAATAATAACAATAATAATAATAATTGCTCTATATGCATTACAAAACATTTTAAAGTAACTTAGGCATAATTCTTTATATTTTTTAAGGCAATAAAATTTTAGAAATGTTACAACCAGTAAAAATCAGAAATGATTTCAAAATAAGCACGAGCTCATAAGCTCTTCTTCAACATATAAGCCCCTTTTCATAGGTGATTGCAGAAGCATATTCATAAAAAGTTACATAAAAGGTAAATACATGAATTAATTAAAGAATATACCCTAATAAAAACTTGCTATGAAATAAAGATGATATATATATATAATGACCTATTAAGTATGGGTAACATAATGCCAATGATCAACCTGAACTAGGTTGGCCAAGTTTTCTAGTCTTTATGTAAGGCTTCTGAGGGCAAGTAGACTGACAAGTTGATCATAGTACATCATCTCAAATAATTCTTAGATTGATTAATCATCACCGAGAGTATTCCCATATTTATTTGTGTTAATCTTAGGTTTGATTGCACTTGTCAGTTCAATTTAGCCTAATCCACTCAAGAGTTGATCAATCTCTTTTGATTGGTCGAGTTGCCTTGAGCTTGGATTGAATTCATGCCATACACTTTGGATGATAAAAGGGTATCAAAAATAGGAAGTTTGGACATTAACTATGTAATTATAACAATACAAATGCTATAGAAGAAGTCAAAATTAGTAGCATGCTGAATTTTTTAGCAAGCTTTTTACTGGCTGAATGGTTGGTATTAACTCAGCGACTGAAATATCGGTTGAATTATTAGCTTGTTAAATGAATTTGCTGAAAAATTGGACCTTGTTTACAGTTGGTTCATAAACAACTTAAAATTGGTAGATTTATCAGCTGAATTCGGTTGAAAATATTAATCGCCTAAAATTTCAGCTCCAATCTGCCGAAATGATTAATTTCTTTGAACACGTGTTGAAACTTTCATTTTCACACCAAAAGAACACACAGATTTACGTGGTTCGGCAAATTACTACATCCACGGAATTGTAGAGAATTTTACTAATTGAGGAATTTACACCGGCCGATATCTTCAACAATTACAAGAGAAATCTCTGTCTCCTCTCTCCTTTCTCCACCGTAATACACACCAAAAAAAAGGGAAGAAGGAAATTCCAAAGAAAGCAAGTCTTCTTCTTCTGGCCGAATAAGAAGCCCTTGGAGAGCGATGCCTTTGCGATGTCTTCTTCCTCTTCAGCCCGATCACCACTAGCAAGAACTCCTTCTTGCCTTCACCGTGACTTCAGCACTTAACTGATCTAAAGGAGAGCCTCTTCTTTTATCACAAGCAGAAAAGAAGTGAAGGGATGCTTCGTTTCGCGTCAGAGGAAAGCGGGAACAGTTTCGGGAACAGAGGCGTGACTCTTCGCGAATCGTCGCGATCGGGTCGCAACAGAGAGAGCGGGAGCGGGAGTCGGGGTTGGGCGGACCGGGCTCCATGTCAGCGCTAACATAACGAACTTCGATTCTGGTGAGATGATCGTCATATTTCTTCCCATTCCTTACTTTATCGTTCTCTGGCTCTGGCACACAAGGCACACAATATTATGGCTCCCGATTTCTAATCCAGGCTCGCGATACCAGCAAGTGATCCCAAGCATACCACTCAATTCCTATGTATTTACATATCTAAGGCCTAAAATGTGATTTTTGCTGCTCTAGATTTGGGAAATTTGCATACCCAGCTCACAATTTTTATGTTTATACATGTCTCATACTTAAACTTTCATTTTACATATATAGGACTTTGGTGCTTTAAAAAAATACATGAAAATGTGTATTTTACTTTTAGAAAGGGTTTAGGATACTTTTTCTTATGAGATATTAAAGTTTTGAGTGTTATCTGTGTAAATATTAAAGTTTAGGTATGAGTTATGTAAATACAAAATAGTTTTATTTTTTGTGTGAAATTAAATATTTGAGTGGTATTATTGTAAATATGAATGTTTAGGTGTGAGATATGCATGTGCATAAGAATTGTGTGCTATGAATGTAAATGCCTCTTCCTTTTTTAGGATTAGAAAGATGCCACTCAATTCCTATGTATTCAAATATCTAACACCTAAGCTTCAAATTCAACAGTCATATCATCTTAGCAATGCAAAAAAAAAAGTATATTTCAATTTTTATAAATTAAAATAATAGTATTTTTTTATGAAATATGAATACTATTTATTTTTATTTTTTCTTGGTATTAAGGTCTTCGGTCAAGTTTGGGCTCAAGTTGGGCTAAGTTGGGTCACCTAAGAGTTCAAATTTTCTTCGAAAGACAGGATAGTTGGTTTAATATTTCAAGATGGTTAGGATAGTTGCTTTAAAAGAGTGGACCAACCTCTTATTTTAAGGAGAGTAGAATTAGGTGGTTGTTTTGATGGTAAGATAAACATTTGATTCCTCTTAGGTTGCCTCTTTACTTAGACCAATTAATTATTTTTTCATGCATGCAAGTGTGTTTCCAAGGCAAAACTCAATGTCTTGGCTGCCACTTCTACTTAGTTTGATTTTTTTTCTTGTCTTCCCAGTTTGGCTTTTGATTTATGTATTATAATTGCCCTTGATATATGGTATGTGAGTCAATCAATAAATGCATACCTATGTATAAAAAGATCTTTTTAATATAGTTGTGTTAAATATTATTGTCTTTAAATCTATAGGGAGCAATGTATATCTTGACTTAAGATCATTGATGTACAATTAATAGATTGCATACAGCAGATGTGAGCTCAAAAAATTCAAAATGCACAAGCCTCTCTCTCGAAAAAGAATGAGTATGCGTGAGAGAGTTTATCGAGATGTTCGAGTTCAAAGTTTTAGAAAGAAGATGAAACAGTAGATAAGACACTACCCAAAGATTTCGTTGTTATTTTGCATGTACTTTAAGATATGGGGTTTGAAGTTTCTCATAAGCGTAAGCACCTTTGGTTAATTATTCATCCTGATAACTGAAGAGCAATTTCAATTAAATGCTAACTATTCATACTTAGCATATAATGACAACAAATTTTAGATTTGAAGTTGTAAAATTATCACTGTTAGCTTATAGAAAATAGTAAATTAAAAGATGACGAACATGATCAAGATCTCATGATTTTGTCATCCCGGGTTGCCCTAACCCCTATTCTACTTAGTTAGAGGAGGTAGTCGACACAACCTCACAGAATGATTTTTGTCATCAGCCATAGGTTGCTTCATCCAAAGAATCTAATAACATGGGGTGAATGTTTGTCTATGGGAATAAATTTATGTCATCTTAGCTAACAAAGGACCTTGTGCCCTATTTGATATATTCTATTGTTCCCGACCCCAATAAGCAAAGTTATCGGCGATCATACTAGCAATAGCCATGACCGTTTGATAGGGCCCATTATCGGATGATGCCTATTGGTCAAACCACTAGATAGAGTCTATCGGTCAAACCGTTCAATAGAGCCAACTAGATCAGATCACTAGATGGAGTCTATTGGACAAATCACCCAATCAAATGACTCTGGCTGGAATCAAAAGTGTTCTTCTATTATCGAGAGGGATAATTAACCATAAGAGCTTATGCTTATTGGAAACCTAGAACCTCATATCTTAAAATCCTTATAAAATTAGGGCAAAATCTTTGGATAGTGTCTTATCTATTATCTCATTCGCCTTTCTGAAAAATTTGACTTGGAACCTCATGGTAAACTCCCTCGCTCTTATTGATCATTTTTCTTTTTGAGAAAGACTTGGGCCTCTAATTTTTGGAGCACACAATCCCAAGCTAAATGTAAATAAAGTTTAGGTTTTGTTAGATGTGGCTAAGTGCCACCTTATTTGAACAATTTTTTAACCTATTTGAATAATGTTCAAACTCTAGTCAAGTTCTATTCAAACCTAATATATTATTATGTATGTCTTCAAATCAAACTTTTCCTAATTATGTTTAAACCATATTTCAAAAAAACATAGGTTGAAAAGGATGCCATAGACACTATATATGAATACTCTAGTTCACATGTATTTTAGAGATTTCTCAATAAAAAGAAAAAAAAGGAATCAAGGAATTAAGTTTACACATAAATATTATTCACAGTAAACTCAAGTAAAATTCATTGAATTGTAATAACTCAAGGATTTGATGGTCAACTATTTTTAGTGATTTCGGAAAGTCTCATTCCATGCTTAATTTAATTAAATGGTATTATTAATTTATCCTTTATTTTATAGTAAAACTTTATTAGCTTCTAGCTATTAATATGGTTTCTACTTATATATTTTATGTACTTTTTTCTAAAATGAGGTGTTATAACCCAATCCGTTCACCCTCCCCTCAAGATTTACATTTATAATAACTCAAGGATTCAGGGGTCAACTATTTTAGTGATTAAGGAAAGTATTTGTCCATAAATAATTGAAATGAATGGTTATTATTAGTTGATCCTTTATATTATATCAAGATTTTATTAATTTCTATTAATATAGCATATATGACTATTGAATCTCGTTTTTGTCTGTGAATCACATCTCAAGGGTTGGAGCATAAAATAAGAGAGATAAAGAGAGAGAGATAAGTGAACAACAATAAACATTAATATGGGGAAATTAAGGCATTCCTAGGCCTCCAGAACCTATTTTAATCATGAAATAATTATCTGATATTTATATGTGAGCAGGTACACTTTATGAAGTTGCATGTTTGTCCCATCTTTAATGGGGTTGTTTTAGGTGTACTTTTGATATTTAGCATGTATGAGCTTATACTGAAGTTGCTTTTCGGCTTGACTGTCTAAGCTTAGTTGGTTTCGGGTTGTTCCTACTATGAGTCGTCCAGGCCACGAGTCGTTCTAGCTATGGGTCGACTAAGTTCTGAGCCTTCTAGGCTGCAGGTCGTCCACGCTGTGGGTCTTCAAGATTGTGGGTCATCCCGTCTACGGGTCATCGAAGCTACGAGTCATCCAGGCTTCGGGTTGTCCAAGCTTGTAATACAGGCTTCAGGTCCTTCCCACTGTGAGTCGTCCCTCCAAGAGATTCAGTTTAACATATTTTTGCTATAAATATTCTTGTTCAATGAAAGGTCAGTGGAAAAAGAATAAGAGAATTATAAAAATGAAACTACCATTGCTCATTTCTCCAAATACAAGTCAAACATTTGTTCAAGGTGTGAGGATTTTAGAAAATGTTCTAAAGTCTAGTGAATAAATTGGGTTAAAAAGGCCGATGGATTGAATTTAAGATGCAATCATCTAACCCAAGTTTTACATTGGAGAAAACACAACCACACATGTGTTTAAAAGTAGAGATCATGCACACAAACAAGAAATCTAAATTAAAACCAAGTGTAGTCACAAAGATAAAAACTTATCTCAAATCCTCTCTACCAAATGTCTTGAAGTTTCTTTGAATTCTCTTCCTTCGCTCACAATACAAATTAAAACTCAAAATAAAAAGAAAAGTGGCCGACGGCGGCGGCAACGACCACTTAGATGCATGATGGTTGTAAAGTTGATGGGTGGCTAGCCTCCTCTCCTGGAAAATCTAAGTCTTTTCTTATAAAAATCCAAGGGGTGTCTTGGTGTATCTTCCAAAAGTTGTCTTCATTCAATGAATCTTCTAGAANTTGTCTCCATTCAATGAATCTTCTAGAAGTTGCCCCCTCAAAAACCAATTGAAAGAATATTTATGTCCATGGGTTATTTCTCACGTTTTTATCTAGAGTTGTTTCAAACACCTCTTCAAAAATATGCTCAAATTAAATATACCATCAAGTAACTACTTCTAGCGCTTGAGCATGGGGTACCTGGCACTTTGACGTGGAGCCTATGGCGCTTAGGCGTCAGACTTGGGCGCTTAGACACTCCAGTTCATTTTTGCATATTTCTTCAATTTTATTCTAAATTTGACCATTTTTCACTCCTTTTAGCATTTTTCATTCATTTGATTGTACATGAAAAAAAAACACACAAATACCCTTCATTAAAGCACAATATCTCAAAAAATTGGTATAAAAATGTGTATAAAAACACTATATATTTTAGGTGTATCACTAAACTTAATTGGCTTCAGGTTGTAACGGTTGTGGGTCTTCCAAGCTGCGGGTTGTCCTGATCGTGGGTCATCCAGGCTACGATTCGTTCTGGTTGTAGGTCATCCGGGCTACAAGTCGTCAAGGCTACGTTTCATCCCGGTTGTGGGTTGTCGTGGCTATGAGTCGTCCAAGTTGTAGGTCTTCCGAGCCATGGGCTGTCTTGACTCTTGCTATCAAATGTTCCCAAAAAGTGTTCATCTAAAGTCTTAACTCTTGCTATCAAATGTTCCAAAAAAACTCTCTCTGCGCAGACACCGCCCCCTCCCTTCCCAATCCCAAATTGATTTCAACAACTTGGCTATCATATATTGACTTAGACATAACCAGAATGAAAATTGATGAATATAATACATAATTCATCAATTATTTTTGTATTATACGTATTTAAAAATAAATTTAATGTTTATAAAACTCGATATAACTAAATTGAACCTCCAGCCTGTTTATTCCCCTTATTATCTCGCTTGCTGTTTTATATATACATTTGAACTTTTTTAACTTGTGCTAGATTCAACCTTGCCATATTCCAAGACTTATTCTTTCTCCCTTCTCTCTGAAGAAGCNGTCGAACGAATCGAACACGAACTCATTGACGGATCGAACACGAACTGTTCGCGAACAACGAGCTTTTTTGACAGCCCTATATACCATATAGGGACAGACGTTGGAATGAGGCGAGGAGGAAGAATCTATCCAAATCGGGAAGTTGCGTTATGTGGGTTGGGGATGCGGGGGCAACGCCCGCAGTACGGTACAAGGGTAATGTTGTAATTACATATTGTACTTAGAGTTTACTCCTGGGGTTATTAACTTGTCCATGAGGTATCTTATATCCTATAATCTCTTTTCTAAATATTAAAAGAAACTCGCCGCTTTGGTCCCGATGACGTAGGCATCTTTGTCGAACCTCGTTAAATATCTGTGTATTCTTCTAGATTTGTGTCGATTCTTATTTTTCTTCGTCCTAATTTATCAACAATAACTTATCCCACATTAAAGCCGATTCAAAGAAAGATTCAGTTTCTCAAAGTATCCTAGATCATTCCACGGAGATCCCAAAAACTCCTCCCCAGGGATAGAAGAAAGTAAGATAGGTTGGATTATCCAATCGAACCATACTGACCAAGCTCAGCCAACCAACTAACCTAGTCAAACTGAAGCCGCCAAAGCTTCGTCGGCCTAGAAAGAAGGCAACTGAATGATAAGCTCACACTTGTAAAATATTATAAATACCCTTGTACATACCCTTCCAAATGAGAGTAAAAATATAATATCACATTTATACTTCTCTTCGGTAAATAGGGAAAATAATATTTTATGAAGGGGTGATACCATTGAACACGGTTCATTTTTCAACAAAATAATAATACAATTACTGTTTTAAAAGTGAAATACACCTATTCGTTTAAAGCACCTAAACATGTGATGCGAGGACTGATGCCACGGAGCGCTGCTTACAAATGGCTTTTTATGTAAAACAAATTTCACAATGCCATATTCTTTTGATGATGTCTTTTTGCGGAAAAATTATTTCATATCTCGTGATATATTTCGGTGGGTCCCACCTAAATTTAAAAAAAAAATTAAAATAATCCTGATCGTAGATCACCGTGATCTACGTGCAGCGCTGCATCAGTATTTTGAATTCATATATTTTAAAATTTAGAGTAAAACAAATACGTAACATTTTACTAATTTAAATAAGCAAAAGAAAAAGATTTTGTAAATTTTGTCTCACATACTAAATCATTTGTAAGAAGTCAGTTCTTAACCTAATAAGTGTTGCCTGTTTATAATTCAGGAAAAAAACACATATTTAAACAAAAATAATGATGATAAAACCACTATACATTTCTTAGGAGATATTTTGGATTTAATGGCGTTAAAATTGTTGAAAATATTATGGATAATGACATGAATCGCACCACGTCGCTATACAAATGGTGTGATGTGATCCACGTTGTCTTTCTTACGTATGATTATTCGAACGTAATATTTTTCTCTTAAAACTGATTGTTGAGCTTTGAGCGTATAAAACAGCTGTTTATTTAATTATGTGAAAAATTGTATTAATGTAAATTAATTTTGAAAAAAATTTGAAAGTAAGAAAAATATTAACATAAATTTTGTTACCACTTAATTTTGATCCACACGACATAGAGTTATATTACCTATGTGGTAAGAAAATTCGATAGTATAATCTTTGGGTCTCTTTAGGACATCTTTTTGTCGGCTTTACTTTTTAGATCACCACTACAGTTCTGTTTGAAGAACAACTTTCTTGTTGTTTTTTAAAAAATTATGTTATAGAAAGCTGTTTTTTTAATCAAAGCTGCTAAAGTGTGGTGATTATCAGAAATTTACAGTTTGACTTTTTGAAAATTAAGTAAATCTGTAATAGTCATCATGATTTTTTAAAATGCAACCTCTTTTCCAGTAGCTTCGCATCTGTTTCTTCAAACAGCTGTAGCTCTCTCAACAGAAACTCAATTGCCACAACTGACACGTTATTAGAATACTATGAATTACATAATAATAATAATAATAATAATATTTGCTCTATATGTATTCCAAAACATTTTAAAGTAACTTAGGCATAATTCTTTATATTTTTTAAGGCAATAAAATTTTAGAAATGTTACAACTAGTAAATATCAGAAATGATTTCAAAATAAGGACGAGCTCATGAGCTTTTCTCCAACATATAAGCACCTTTTCATAGGTGATTGTAGAAGCATATTCATAAGAAGATTACATAAAAGGTCAATACATGAATTAATAACAGAATATACCCTAATAAAAACTTGCTATGAAATAAAGATGATATATATATATATATATATATATATNCCCAAATTTATTATTAGTTGTTCCTTTATATTATATCAAGATTTTATTAATTTCTATTAATATAGCATATATGACTATTGAATCTCGTTTTTGTCTGTGAATCACATCTCAAGGGTTAGAGCATAAAATAAGAGAGATAAAGAGAGAGAGAGAGAGAGAGAGAGAGAGAGAGATAAAGAGAGAGAGATAAGTGAACAAAAATGAACATTAATATGGAGAAATTAAGGCGTTCCTAGGCCTCCAGAACCTATTTTAATCATGAAATAATTATCTGATATTTATATGTGAGAAGGTACACTTTATGAAGTTGCAAGTTTGTCCCATCTTTAATGGGGTTGTTTTAGGTGTACTTTTGATATTTAGCATGTATGAGATTATGTTGAAGTTGCTTTTTGGCTTGACTATCTAAGCTTAGTTGGTTTCCGGTTGTTCCTACTGTGAGTCGTTCAGGCCACGAGTCGTTCTAGTTGTGGGTCGACTAAGTTATGAGCCTTCTAGGCTGTAGGTCGTCCATGCTGTGGGTCTTCAAGGTTCTGGGTCATCCCAGCTACGGGTCATCCAAGCTACAAGTCGTCCAAGCTTCGGGTTGTCCAAGCTTGTAATACATGCTTCAGGTCGTTTCGTCCCTCCAAGAGATTCAGTTTAACATATTTTTGCTATACATATTCTAGTTCAATGAAAGGTCAGTGGAAAAAGAATAAGAGAATTATAAAAATGAAACTACCATTGCTCATCTCTCCAAATACAAGTCAAACATTTGTTCATGGTGTGAGGATTTTAGAAAATGTTCTAAAGTCTAGTAAATAAATTGGGTTAAAAGGCCGATGGATTGAATTTAAGATGCAATCATCTAACACAAGTCTTACATGGAGAAAACACAACCATACATGAGTTTAAAAGTAGAGATCATGCACACAAAAAAGAAATCTAAATTAAAACCAAGTGTAATCACAAAGATAAAAACTTATTTCAAATCATCTCCACCAAATGCCTTGAAGTTCCTTTGAATTCTCTTCTTTCGCTTACAATTCAAATTAGAACTCAAGATAAAAGGAAAAGTGGCCGACGGCGGCGACAACGACCACTTAGATGGATGATGGTTGTAAAGTTGATGGGTGGCTAGCCTCCTCTCCTGGAAAATCTAAGTCTTCTCTTATAAAAATCCTAGGGGTGTCTTGGTGTATCTTCCAAAAGTTGTCTTCATTCAATGAATCTTCTAGAATTTGCCCCATCAAGAGCCAATTGAATGAATTTTCGTGTCCATGGGTTCTTTCCCACGTTTTTTATCAAGAGTTACTTTAAACACCTCTTCAAAACTGTGCTCAAATTAAATATATCATCAAGTAACTACTTCTGGCGCTTGAGCGCGGGGTACCTGACAATTTGACGTGGAGCCTATGACGCTTAGGTGTCAGACTTGGGCGCTTAGGCGCCCCAGTTCATTTTTGCATCTTTCTTCAATTTTGCTCTAAATTTGACCATTTTTCACTTCTTTTAGCATTTTTCATCTATTTGATTGTGCGTGAAAGAAAAACACACAAATATCTTTCATTAAAGCACAATATCTCAAAAAATAGGTATAAAAATGTATATAAAAACACTATATATTTTAGGTGTATCACTAAGCTTAATTGGCTTCAGGTTGTAACGGTTGTGGGTCTTCCAAGTTGCGGGTTGTCCAAATCGTGGGTCATCCAGGCTACGATTCGTTCTGGTTGTAGGTCATCCAGGCTACGATTCATCCCGGTTGTGGGTTGTCCTGGCTACGAGTCGTCCTGGTTGTAGGTCTTCTGAGCCATGGGCTGTCATGACTCTTGCTATCAAATGTTCCAAAAAAGTGTGCAGTGGATTAAAATAGGGTGCGATAACCATCATCTAAAGTCTTAACTCTTGCTATCAAATGTTCCAAAAAAAAAAACAAAAAAACTCTCTGCGCAGAAACCGCCCCCTCCCTTCCCAATCCCAAATTGATTTCAACAACTTGGCTATCATATATTGACTTAGACATAACCAGAATGAAAATTGATGAATATAATACATAATTCATCAATTATTTTTGTATTATACGTATTTAAAAATAAATTTAATGGTTATAAAACTCGATATAACTAAATTTAACCTCCAGCCTGTTTATTGCCCTTGTTATCTCGCTTGCTGTTTTATATATACATTTGAACTTTTTAACTTGTGCTAGATTCAACCTTGCCATATTCCAAGACTTATTCTTTCTCCCTTCTCTCTGAAGAAGCCAAATGCATAGACCAAAACAGAGCACTGCAAGAGCTAATATCCTTGTCACATCTTTCCTTTTAATTTGCAACAATCTACCTTTATATTATTTTAAAATTTTATCATTGGCCGGCCTCCTTTCTCCTCCTCCATCATTAGTCCCAAATCTTATGATGCGTATCCAACAAATTATACATATAAGCATCCCATACATCAAGGAGCAGAAACATATCTGTGAGACCCAGTCGCTTTCTTTCAGAAATTTTCGGAAGAAAGGTAACCACTCTTGTGCTGTCAATACTTCATAATCTCATAACATTAGAAGCGTTTGATTTCTTTTCAAATGGATTTGAAGAGAAATNCTGATGCGTATCCAACAAATTATGCATATAAGCATCCCATACATCAAGGAGCTGAAACATATCTGTGAGACCCAGTCGCTTTCTTTCAGAAATTTTCGGAAGAAAGGTAACCACTCTTGTGCTGTCAATACTTCATAATCTCATAACATTAGAAGCGTTTGATTTCTTTTCAAATGGATTTGAAGAGAAATCGGATGTCACAAATATTACTTCTAAAGTTTTCTCCTTCGATCAATAATGAAAATCAGTTTTGTAAATTTGTACCCAAAAAAAATAATCTTTTTTTTTTTTGTTGAATTTTAATGCACCAAGTTTGAGTTTTGAGGGAAGATTTTAGGGTGCCATCATGTTTTCTTTCTATTTTATGCAAAAATTTACTGTTTTTTAAACTGTTAAAGGTCTGAAATTTATTCAATGTTCTTGATGATTTTTTTTTTTCTATATATTTACAGTGACAGGTGATGGTATTGAAAGTATAAGATGACAGGTGAAGTAATAAACAGTTGAAATATTTATGCCCTTGCTATTATCTTAATCTTCTTTGTTTTTAGTAAATTTTGGCNTCTTTTTTTTTTTTGTTGAATTTTAATGCACCAAGTTTGAGTTTTGAGGGAAGATTTTAGGGTGCCATCATGTTTTCTTTCTTTTTTATGCTAAAATTTACTGTTTTTTTAATGCTTTTAGTTTACTGTTAAAGGTCTGAAATTTATTCAATGTTCTTGATGATTTTTTTTCTTCTATATATTTACAGTGGCAGGTGATGGTATTGAAAGTATAAGATGACAGGTAAAGTAATAAACAGTTGAAATATTTATGCCCTTGCTATTATCTTAATCTTCTTTGTTTTTAGTAAATTTTGACNTTATATATTTACAGGACAGGTGATGGTATTGAAAGTATAAGATGATAGGTGAAGTAACAAACAGTTGAAATATTTATGCCCTTGCTATTATCTTAATCTTCTTTGTTTTTAGTAAATTTTGACAGTCATGCTAGCAGGCAATTTTATAATTATTGGGATCATTGCTGTTGCCGTAATTATAATGGCCTTTGCATCTTGGTGTTTTCTGAAAAGGAAATCAGTAAAAGTACTTCCAAAGGAGAATCCTGCAATCCATTCAGTTTCTGGTAATTCTAACTTCTGGAGAGAAATTCTATTTTAAAAAGTGCGAAGCTTACTCTGAACCAAAATATATGTAGTTTCTGAAACGTTGATGCTTGAGGAGAATGACTGCAAGGAAATTCCTATTAAAGAGATTTATTCTGCAACAAACAATTTACATTTGCACAACTTCATTGGTCAAGGCATCGCTGGTAAGTTCTTGTTTCTATTTGCAAATAGTAAAGAGAAAAAATTATAATAATGAGTAGTAAATATTCATATTATAAAAATGTTAGAACTTGTAATAGTTCAGATATGTTAACACAATCATTAAATTTAGCCATTATATATGATTTTTAAGTCTCTGCTCTCCTTTCATACTGTATTTATAAGAATGGACCTTCAGTTGATTAATTTAGGCTTCTCAACACTATCTGGTTATCAATTAATAAGACTTTGCTGATTTCTTCTAAACATAATAAAGGAAATTTCCACCATATTTAAACTCTATGTTTATCTTTTCTGAATCAAGGAAAGGTGTATAAAGGTGTTCTTTCAAACGGATGGCAAGTTGCAATCAAGCACATCATTAAGGATGAACAAGCCGAGACATTTCTAAGAGAAGTTACGAGCCTTTCTCATGTGAGGCATCCCAACCTTGTAATATTGCGAGGATACTGTGAAAGACAACACGACTGCTTCCTTGTTTATGAGCTCTACGGAAATGGCTGTCTTTCTGAATGGCTTTTTGGTACTTAAGCTGGTTCTAACAGCCTCTGTTACTCAACATTCCTTTTGTCATTTACTGATGCTGTTAATGCCAACTAATAGGTAGAGGAAAAGTACTTTCATGGCTTCAGAGACTTAAGATAGCTATAGGCAGCGCTCGNGGTCAAATTTCCTTGGACCACCAGATAAGGATAAGGGATAGGCCAACTCCCATTTGACACTAATTTTTAATCACCTGTTCAATTATACTCTCCACCAAAGCAGTTAAAGGGGAAAACTTCTTGAAACTTGAATTTCTTACAAACTTCCTTCAACTTGCTAGAATAGACCTGTTTTCATAACTTCAGGATAAGTTTTAAATTGAATTTATGAATCAAACTTTTCAAACTTGGGTTGATAATTGTNTGATGGTCGAATATTCTTAGACCACCAGATAAGGATAAGGGATAGGCCAACTCCATTTTGACACTAATTTTTAATCACCTGTTCAATTATACTCGCCACCTGAGCAGTTAAAGGGGAAAACTTCTTGAAACTTGAATTTCTTACAAACTTCCTTCAACTTGCTAAAATAGACCTATTTTCATAACTTCAGGATAAGTTTTAAATTGAATTTATGAATCAAACTTTTCAAACTTGGGTTGATAATTGTAGACTAAAACTTTCCGAAATTGATTTTATCTCTTTCCCTGTGGGACAGACAACCGGACTGAACCCGGTGCTACTGATACGTCACATATACTTGCATGAGCCGCCCGTGCTTCACTAACTTAATTTATTTATATTTTGTACACTATTGTGCATCCCCTTTATCCTTAAAAATATGAACCAAAATGCTCTTACTCCACTTAGNCACTTGGTGTTTGTCATGACATATCAACTTAATTTATCTATATTTTGTACACTATTGTGCATCCCCTTTATCCTTAAAAATATGAACCAAAATGCTCTTACTTCACTCAGAAATTTTTTAAATTTTTAAAATAATATTAAAGAGTTTAGTAACCTAAAAAACTCACAAATCTCTTAAATATTTACACATTTTAATTTGAATATCAGTAGATCCTATTAATTTTTCACTTTTGGTTTCCTTTAAAGTATATTCAACTACTCTTTTTACTAATGTGACGGTAAAAATAAGGCATTTTTTTATTAACGNTTAGGTCCTATTGATTTTTCACTTTTGATTTCCTTTAAAGTATATTCAACTACTCTTTTTACTAATGTGACGGTAAAAATAAGGCATTTTTTTATTAACGATATTAAAATAACTAAGTTTGATTGCACTTTTATAAACTTCTTCGAAAATTTTATCAGAAAAAGCTCTCCCGCCTATGTTGAATATATTTATTTAAGAAAAGCATTCTTTGATTTTCATACTTAATACATTTTACTTGAATTAAATTTTTACGTTTTTTCTCTTTATCTGGCTAGTTCATACATAATTTTCACTTTCTATAATATGTAATCTATTATAAAGATCACTAAAACAAAATTCTTAGTTTCACAAACTGGTCTCTTAGACTCCCTTATATTTTCTCAGTTCTATAAGCTTTTTATTAAAAAAACTTTTATATTTTCTTTTATTTCACATTATTATTTCACCACCAACTATTTTTATCTATTAATTTTTTCTCTTTTTGATTCTCCAATTATATTTTTTGTAACTTTTAATAATGCTTGTTATTTTATCCCATATAGAATTAGTTTCATCATGAACATCCCAAATTTTGAAATCTTGAAGTTTACTCATAAAAATAATTTTATTTGTGTCTTTTATGTGCACTTATTTAATTTTAAGACAANATTTGTTATTTTATCCCATATAGAATTAGTTTCATCAAGAACATCCCAAATTTTAAAATCTTGAAGTTTACTCATAAAAATAATTTTATTTGTGTCTTTTATGTGCACTTATTTAATTTTAAGACAATATTTCATTGTATTATTTATAATACAACTCCTCAACTTAAAACTCAAAATTAATAATCGATATTGAATACTCAAACTTTCAATTGGAATGACTTTTCAATATTTACATACTCGACTATATATTTTTCTCATTAAAACTCAATTTATGTTTTATTAGATTTATTCTTATNTAATAATCGATATTAAATACTTAAACTTTCAATTGGAATGACTTTACAATATTTACATACTCGACTATATATTTTTCTCATTAAAACTCAATTTATGTTTTATTAGATTTATTCTTATAAGTAATAATATACTCATCCCTTTTCTGATATAAAATATTAGCAATAACAAAATCATACGTTGAACTAATATTTAAAATGATTATATCATCTTCTTTGATCACTTCAATGCCATAGCCACCATGAATATTTCCACAATCTTCTACCACTCTACCAATATGTCAATTTAAATTTTCTCAAATAAAAATTCTTTCTTCAAGAGATATCATTCGTATTAATTATTTTAGGTTNCTAAAATGATTATATCATCTTCTTTGATCACTTCAATGTCATAGCCACCATGAATATTTCCAAAATCTTCTACCACTCTACCAACATGTCAATTTAAATTTTCTCAAATAAAAATTCTTTCTTCAAGAGATATCATTCGTATTAATTATTTTAGATTATTCTAAATTTTTTTTTTTGAACCTATATCTAAATATACTTGAGAAGTATAAACAATAACACCATTAAAAATCTTAGCATCAACAATAATCTTTGGGACTATAATTTTATCTTTAATTTTATCAATTTTCAAAGCATTTTTTTTCAAAATCGTATTTATAATTACATCTACACCATTTCTAGCGCGACTCCTACCTGAATATCAAAATTTTAAAACCTAAGTCATCAATCTCTTTAATTTTTCTCCAACCCATTTAATTTCTTGCATACAAAAGATATAACTTTCTATGAACCATAATATCTACAAATTCTATTAATTTACCCGTGAGAGTACCAATATTCTAAGATTTTATCATATATTAGTTTCATGGACAAACTTCTTTGCCCGCTTGCTTATTTAAAACTACACCCGGCGTAGGTGTAACGATCCTTGCACATTTTTCATTGTATTCAAGTTATACAATGTGTCGCTTTCAGAGAATGTCCTATAATTTAAATAATGATTTAAAAAATTCACGTCGTGTTTTTTTTTTTTTTTTTNCTTGCTTATTCAAAACTACACCCGGGCGTAGGTGTAACGATCCTTGCACATTTTTCATTGTATTCAAGTTATACAATGCGTCGCTTTCAGAGGATGTCCTATAATTTAAATAACGATTTAAAGAATTCACGTTGTGTTTTTTTTTTTTGGTCAAAAAATTTTATGTTAATTGTCGACTACCAAAGGCAACCATTCACTTTTCGCACTTGAGGCTTGGTGCCTGATAATGGTAATGTTTTATTTGGACAAAGTGTTAGATGAAAAAAATGGTTTGCCTTAATTTACAATTCTAAAACAAAGGTTTATTGAATCTACATATAAATCCACGATAGATCATGAGAGTCGAAAATAAAGTTCAAAAATAATTTGAATACAAGATCAAACATAAACATGATTTTTTAATAGAGATTAAGTTATAACTAAATGTAAAACTGGNTATGGTTTGCCTTAATTTACAATTCTACAACAAAGGTTTATTGAATCTACATATAAATCCACGATAGATCATGAGAGTCGAAAATAGAGTTAAAAAATAATTTGAACAAGATCAAACATAAACATGATTTTTTAATAGAGATTAAGTTATAACTAAATGTAAAACTGGATAAATGATATCTAATATAGTTGATTGACAAACAAACAAATCTCATGATTCAAATCTTTATGAAATATCAATTAATATTATTTTCATGATAGATCCTTAGACTGATGTTGACTTTTCTTTTAATTAGCATTCCTTAACATACCAATTTATTAAAGCACTTACGGAAAAAGTAAAGTTGCGTCGGCATTTCAAATTACTTTTTACAAACAACTACTTTAGTCTAAAGGTGCATAATTCTTGTAAACACATATTTAAGTGATTTAAATTAAATTTATTTTAAAATATTATTCTAAAGGTGCATAATTCTTCTAAACGCCTTCTAGAGACCCTAAGCATTCAGCCAACCTTTGTTCTACAACCTTACTATCACACTCTAACCCTAAACAACAATTTCTTTTCAATCAAAATTTTAATTGGAAAACGAGGCGCTAGTCCGCCAAGAAAAAACTCTCAACAAGGTGTCAGAAGCTCACTATGGAGAACATGCAGCATGAAATCCTCTAATTTTAGTGGAGTCTCGCTACTCTTGAAAGAAGAAAATATGGAAAAGCTATGCATAGCAACAACGATAACCCACCTGATAAAGGAGTTAAAGAAAACCCTTTCCATCAAGAAACTTCGAGTGATAAAGAGTTGATGTCACATCGATTCGGCATTGAGTGTAGGATGATAGAAGGAGGTTTTGGAGAAAATGTGAATTTATCAAATTTTGACTATTGTGTGGATCTAAACAAGTTCATTAAATGGNTTTTGTACAATCCTAGGAGGCAAAAGAACGTCGTATACCGGCGAAGAAACGCTGCTCAGGTATAGGCTCGTGCTGCAAGGCTTTAGAACTTTAGATCCCGGTCGATTGGATTCTTAACTATTATTAGTTTATTCTTTTTCTATATTTTTCAATATCACATCATTCTTTTATCTTTTACATTATACTTAATAAATATTTATATTTATCATGTCATCTAGTTCGACCGCAGTTGAATCGATAAACTTTGAACTTTCTCTTCTTCTGGTTTGCTGTCTGGTCCGATTTTCAAAACCTTGTATTTTCATGCACAGATTTTAAAGCAACAGTGTTTTGTATGTGTGGCCTTCGGAAATTTGTAAATGCATCCTACACTCTAGTCGAGAGCTTAACACAGTTTATTTGTTAAGTTTCTGGGTTGAATTTTAATAAGAAAGATGAGATAGTAGATAAGACACTACCTAGAGATTTCAACCTCATTTTATAAGGACTTTAAGATATGGGGTTCGAGGTTTCCCGTAGGTGCAAGGTTCTATTATTAATCACCCCTCCCAATAACGAGAGAGTACTTTCGACTAAGGATAGTCATTAAGCGCTAAATATTTGAACTTAGAATATAGTAACAACAAATTTGAGAATTTAAATCATAAAACTATCATCACCATGAGCTCAAAGCGGATGGCGGGGGAGACAACAACGAACCCGATCACGATCCAATGGTTCTGTCATCCCAGGTTATCATGGCCTCTAATTTACTTAGTCAGCAGAGATAGTCGACCCAATTTGACCTAAGAATCTTTGTCAGCAGTCATGGGTTGCTTCGTCCAAGGAGACCTTGTAAACCTGAGGTGAATGTTTGTCTAAGGAGACTAATCTAAGTCGACCTTAGCTTATAGAAAGAATTCCGCCTATCAAAAATACCCCGTGATTCAACACTCAAAAGAGCAAACAATCATTAGCGAACAAACAAGCTACAGCCTTGACTATAATATGAAGGTATCATTTTGTGGTAAACCACCTAGTCAAATGGCTCTGGTCTTAACTGCTTCTTTGTGGTGTCATTTGGCAATAAGAACCAAATGGACAATGGACTCGGGTCACGTCCTTATTGACATAAGATTCTTTTGGAACATGAATTTAATAGTTTACTTTAAATGACATTGTCTCATTATGAGCTCGAGTCAACATTAGATTTGTTTGCCTTGACAAATAGTTGTGAATAGCTGATGCATTTTGCTTAAGCTTTTTAAAGTGATAGATTTTTCATTTGAATGCTATTTTTTTATTTAAAATATTTTAATTTTATAAAAGAACAACTCTGGTTGAAATTTACGATCAATATGATCATCATCGGAGAATGATCTTCTTAAACCTTATCGATTCTATCTCACTTACAGACGATCGGGTTCATAGTGTATATTATTTGAGCATATTTAAATGATTCTAAAACTTAGTTTTGGAAATAGACCCCTCCGGTTGAAATTCATGATCAACACGGCCATCATTGGGAATTGAAGCCTTTAAACCCTATTGAATTTATTGAACTTACAGAGGATCAGATTCAATAATTGAAATAATTCAATTTAAAATAAACTTTGATACATAACTTCGAAATATACTCATCTGGTTGAAATATTCTATCAATTAGGCCATCTTCGAGGAATATTATAACTTACGCCAGTAAAAGCAGTTGTCCTGTCAACTCAAGCTTTCGTAAGGAGGATCGGATTGACTCAGTGTGGGCTCAATCCTTTCAACTCCATTCCTTATAGGAAGAAGAATCGGATTGGCCAAAGTGGGGGCTCAATCTTGTCAGCTCCGGTCCCTGTAAGGAGGAGGATCGGATTGGCCAAAGTGCAAGTCTTATGACCTTGTCTTATAGGCACAGCGGTCCATTGATTTATTGCTTTAACATCATTAAGAGCATTAGCTCTAGTCTTTGCAAGAAGGATCGGATTGGCCAAAGTGTGAGACTTACAACCTTGCCCTATATGCAAGTCAGCCTGTTGATTGATTGCTTAAACATCATTAAGTGCATTAGTGCAGTCAACTCCAGTCCTTGTAAGAAGAAGTATCAGACTGGCTCAGTTGGGACTAAATCTTGTCGACTTTGGTTCACGTAAGGAGGATGATCAAATTGACCAAAGTGTGGAACTTACGATCTCACCCTATAGGCAAAGCGACCCATTACTCACGAAGCATTCTCAGACCTTATGATCGACTAATTAGCTCATTGATCGGAGCACATGCAAGTATTTTATATTAATTGGGTTGAGATCTTTAAATAGTTTTGCACGAGAATTTGCAATGGTATATTATCATTAAGTTGAATGCAAATATTTTCATTCAAGCTTTTAGTTTTTGTTCTATTTGTTTGTGTATTTGGGGTTGCGGATTCAGTGACGATGCCAACGTTTTAATCTTCGATTGAATATTTAGAATTGTGAATTTGTCTCATGGTTAGCTCCCATTTGAGTGTTTAGGTGGACCCCCTAAAGGTTTCATTCTAGCTCGTTGACAAGTCGTAGAGTCCCTTATGGGTCAACGTGTTTTATTTATATTTAATTCAACTTCTCTTTTATGACCGATATTCACACAAAAAGTTGGTGACACTTCAGCAACCTCTCGACCACATCCCCATTTATGAGGCTACATCGGGGAGCTGAAACCTTCCTAAACCTTAAAAAAGTGTACATAGTACTGTGGTCTAGGGGTCTTCATAACCCACCATGCTTAAAAAATCGTGCATAGGGCTTCATGTACAAGCATAAAAATAATATAAAGGATGCTATCCAGTTTTCCAAAATAAAAGATGTCACGTGTGTCAAATACACGCGGGCTTTATCAGACAACCGCCGGAACCTCTACATCCTACTATGNTAGAGATGAATTTGATCTTGTTTTTTTAATGTGTTAAATTAGTTATTAACTATTAGTAATAGAAAAGGAGGATTGTGTGGCCGGTAGTAGTCATACTTGCAAGATATACTTTGCATAATAACATAGAACAAGCATACCCAATGAATTTAGATGTCAATCTTGTAATCAAGTGAAACAGGTAAAACATCTTACAGACACACACAAGAGCATTAAGCTATGTATTAAAGCCCCTATTTAAGTTCAAGAAAGATGTAAGAAAGCGTTAGAAGAAGATGCAAAAGTCAAAGCAAAACATGATAGTGTCTTAAATGATATTAGAAACTGTGCAACAAATATTGGCAAAGGTTAAATTGCTACAAACTCATCATTAGTTGACTCCTCTCAGAGGCCACTTAGAGCTAGAGGTCCAATGAATTCTTTCACCACAATAAAAGCAAAAAAAATCTACTATAAATTCAAAATGAAGAAAAGATGAAAGAAAAGCAACATGTAGGGCAATTGATAGATTCTTCTGCTTAGTCAGATTGGCGTTTAATATTTTCAATGACCCATATTACATGTCTATGTTTGAAGCATATGCTGATTTTGGATCTAGTTTCACTCTGCTTACAATGCATGAATTGAGAACTTAGATACTCTAAGATGAGGTTCCTACATTCTATAAGATGTCAAAAAAGCATAAAAATGTATGTAGTAAATATGGGTGCTCGATTATGTCAGACATTTAAACAAATGAAAAAGATAGAACTTTGATTAATTTTTTTATGAATAGTCGACATAGGGATTTTTTTCTTAAATCTATGGATGCTTGTAAGGCTATAAAAAGTGGTGATTTACTATTCACTTATTTGGATGACGTGACTGAGGAAGTGTGAGAAAACAATGTGGTGCAAATTATAGCAGATAATGGGTCAAACTATGTGAATGTTGGTAAAAAATAATTGAGAAAAGATAACATATTTATTGGACACCATGTGCAACACATTGTATTGACCTAATATTAAAAGACATTGAAAAGTTGAAGATTCATATGAGCACACTTGCAAAAACAAAATAAGTTGTAAAATCATTTAGTGGCACAAATGAGTTCTAAGCTTGTTGCAATCTTTTACAAAGGAGAGAGAACTTGTTCGTCTAGTCATCACATGGTTTGCTACGGCATATTTGACCCTTTAAAGCATTTAGAAGCAGAAGCAACCAATTCAGGCAATGTTCTCCTCAGAAGCCTGGTGTTATAGTCGATGGACAAAGAAGATGGAAGATATAAAAGCTCGAGTTGTTATTTCGATTGATCCAATTTTTTTGGGTCATCTTGTTTATTATATAAAAAGTGTTATGTCAATTGTAAATGCTCTAAGAGAATTTGAATTAGAAGAAATGTCAGTCAAAGGTTATATTTATAAGTTAATGGATTTAGCAAAATAAAAAAATACTTTTAATTGTGGGCATAATGAAAAGAAGTATGGATCTATTTGGAGGGAATTTGATGCAAAACAGGAAGTCCAACTTCATAGACCACTACATGTAGTTGGTTATTATTTAAACCCTCAATTTTGCTTTGAGAATAATTTTTCTATTGATGGTGACATAAAAGAAGGGTTGATAGTTTTTATGGAAAGAATGTTGAACTATGAAGATTGGCTTAGAGTTGATATTCATCTGAACTTGTACGATAACTTACGAGGAGAATTTGGGGTAGAGTTAATATAAATTCAAGAAAGTTGAGATCTTCTACTGATTAGTGAATGAGATTTTGTGGGAAAGTTCTTGAGTTAACGAATTTTACAATTAGAGTTCTTAGCCTCACATACTATTCTTAAGAAGGGTTAATAGTTTGTATGGAAAGAATGTTGAAGAAGATTGGCTTAGAGCCGATATTTAACTGGACTTGTAGGATAACTTACAAGGAGAATTTGAGGTAGAGTTGATAATAGATTCAAGAAAGTTGAGATCTGTTGATTAGTGAATGAGATTTTATGGGAAAACACCTTAGTTAATGAATTTTACTATTAGAGTGCTTAGCCTCACATGTAGTTCATAAGATTGTGAAAGAAATTAGAGCACATTTTGAATCGGTAATATTTTTTTTATTTCTTTAAAGTTAAAATTATTACTTTTTGGTTTCATAATCACCACTTAAAATTAATATTTTTTTATCTTAGATTCATACTAAGAATAGCGGCTGGTTGGAGCACAAGAGGTTGAATGCTCTGATATATATAAGATACAATGTTAGATTGAGGAAGAGATATAAAAGAAGAAAATAAGACATGATAAATGATATGAACTCTGATGATTAGTAGATTGTTGAGAAAGAAAATCGAGTGCTTCCACAGGAACTTTTGAACCTACTTGGATGAATGAAGAATAACATGTCTTTGATATTGATGTAGTCAAAAATATGCATATGACCAATAAAGAATCACAAAATAATACACAATGAATAAAAAAAATTATATTATCACAAGAAAAGGAAGATGAATGAAAGAACAAGTTTCATTTACATTTAATTGTCCTTTACATAAATATGCACTCTTAATTTCTTATAGAAAAAAAAATCCTGAATATTTATAAATGTCTTTTTTTTGTGTTTGTAATTTAGGCAATAATGATAAAGAGAAACAAATTATGAATGCACCTGAGATTGAGCATGATGATGACTTTAATGAAGTGGACAATGAATGTAGACAATATGAAGAATCTAGTTTCCAATTAGATACAACTATTGGTGAAGAAGAAGAAGATTTTGATGACAAATTTTGAAGAATAAATAACCTTCAAAGATTAAGATTGAAACATGTTTACTTAATTTTATATGAGCGAGAGATTAAGATTGAAATATGTTTACTTATTTTTATATATGCGAGATATGAGGGAGAGGTGGGAGATCGGCTTAGGCAGGGATGAACGCCGAGGTCGCTTATGTCGAGGAAAACAGTGGGGCGGCTTCGTGATGGAACGGACAGGAAAAGCGGCCGACGGCTTGGTATTGGGTGGAGTGGAGGTGGAGATATGGGCAGCATATTGGAGAGTAAATATTCACCGGTGACTTGGTTTGGCTGCAGAGGTAAAGGAAGGTTTAAATTTTTATTTTATTTTTTATTTTAAGTATCTCAATTTAATTGTCAATTATTCGTGCATGAAAACTCATCAATATAGTTATCTTTTTCAAAGTAAATTAGACGTTCTGGGCATGATGGTGCAATCAGTTTCATGATTGAGGGTCGTTTAATTGATTTTGAGTGGTGCTAGATGAATTGGTAATTTAGGCTTAAATTAGGCATATCAATCCGAAAGCTTGTGGTTTTCACCCGTTTTGGTCATAGAAGATCTCTCATTGAGTAATTTTGGTATTCTGGACCCACTCGTGCGGTTTATTTTCAAACGGAGGTCGTTTTGGTGACTTTGTTGACATCGAGATGATTTAAGTCTGAATTGTGTCGTGGCCTATCATTCAACCGTGCTCGCTTCTTTCGATCAAAAAAGACTTTGTTTAATTTTAATATTTTGAACTAAACTATGGGATCCATTTTGCTTGCAAGTGAGCATTATTTTAGAGGAATTTATACTCCAATTTGAGCACATAGTGTCACGTTCTTTATTTGTTACTCTCACCATATTCATCAACTTATCTTATGGAGTACATACGAGGGTCAACAAGTAAATATGAAAGTTTACTGTGACATATATAAATTAATAAAAATTCTGTACTATGTATGTAAGTGCCTCTTTTTTAATTGCAACTTGGAACAAATTCTATATTAGATTCATGAACAAAACTAAATGCTCAATTCCTCAACTTCATGACTTCAATGGTGCGAAGCAATGTTCCTGATAAATTGCTCAAAGTAGGTTGTGTTCGGTTGTGCCTCCAAATCATGAGTTAGAACTCAACTCGACCTGGACACGACCGGTCTAACCCATTCGTTACATGACTAACTCAATTTTTTTTATCAAGCCATTTCAATATAGCATGTTTAACCCAATTTCAACCTACACGAACCCAAGTTGTAACCATGTTAATTTTGAGTTAATTTTACAATTTAAATCAACCCCAATTCCTATTAGGATAATTAAGTCTATATTTCAATAAAAAAAATACCCAACTCAAATAATAGACAGATTAAGCTAAACCTCAATTTATTGTCACGTTTGAGCCGAGTTATTTATTAGAGACCTTTACATACTTACCACACAATTCTTATATATTTAGAAATCTAACACCTAAAATTTTTTATTTACATTTATGACATGTTTGTATTATAAACTTGTGCATGAAAAAATATATCTCATTTTTAGAGATAATTAATAGTGATAATTTTGATGTGATATTGAAATTTTAAGTGTTTTGCATTTAAATATTAAAATTAATTTGGGTGTTAGATATATGAATATATCATATTTGTGTGGCATGTATGTAAATGCCCCTATTTCAATTTTATGATTTTGAGCCCTATGAGAGAAAATTAGGTTAGGATATTCTAATTAAAATTGCATCATAATTAAATTAAAAATTTCAAATTTTATTTAATGTGGCTTAAAAGTTGCAAATGAGATGGTTCAAAGGATGAGAGGTTTATGGATCAAAGGATGAACCAAGGTTGAATCGGGGTTGAATCGGATGTCGTAATAAATTGTTGATTTTTTTTAAATGTGACATAAATAATTTAATTAAAAAAATAATTGTGAAATATAAAAAAAAATATCTCAATGTTTAAATAACCAATATCATAATAAACTATGCTTGTTATTTTAAAAGTTAATAATAATTAAGTTTAAAAATTTAAATATGAAATATAAGAATCAGATTATAATAATTTAAAAAAAAAAGTTATAATGTAGAGAAATTAAATGTTGTAATCTTTTATTAAAATTAATATTGCATTAATATATATTTATATGTCAACATTAATATATATATATATATATATATATATATATATATATATATA
>JXCR01004296.1:40461-54135 GCA_002079205.1 Phalaenopsis hybrid cultivar
ATTAGTCGACTCTTCCGCACCCAAATGTTTCATACTATGATTAATACAATTGCATTTTTTTATTTAATTATTTGGACAAAAGTCATGTTTCAGTTGTTGAGATTATTCAACAAAATATTTTTTTTGACAATAGCATGGGCTTGACAAGAGTTTTATTGTGAATGGATTGAGGGAACTGAAGACTAACCATAGCTATCACACATTATATATATTCCTAAATAATATATATAATATTTTACTAAATGTGAAATTAAAATTTATAATTTAATATTATAAGAAGATATTGTAATACTTAGGTTCCAATATTAAATCAAGTTGCTGAGAATTAGGGTTGTCAATTTAGCTCGTTGTTCGTGAACAGCTCATGTTCGGCTCGTTAAACAGCTCGTGTCTTAACGAACGAGCCGAACACGAACAAATTTTTTAAGCTTGAANTATTTTTTTATTTTTTTAACACTATCATCGCCGGTCTCAAGCCCGAATGTGAAAAGTGGAGAGTTGTGTTAGGTAGTTGACAGTCAGCGTAAAACTTGTCGAAAAAATCATGACATGAATTTGTTTGATCACGACCCTGGAAGCAACGCGTTGTATGACTTGAATACAGTGAAAAGTGTGCAAGGGCCGCTACACCGGCGCCCCGATGTAGTGTTAAATAAGCAAGGGTTCTCACATTACAGACGGATGCAGGTAAAGAAGTTAGTACATGAAACTAATGTAACTAATATCATGATAGAATTTTGGAATATAAATACTCTCAATTGTAGATTAATGGAATTAGCTGATATTATGATTCATAGAAAGATTACCTTATGTATTCACAAGACTAAATAGGCTGAAAAAAAGGCTAAGAAGATTGACAACTTAGGTTTTAAACTTTGGTATTCTAGTAAGAGCCACACTAGAAATGGTGTAGGTATAATTATAGATAAGAGTTTGAAAGATAATGTTTTAAAAATTAATAGAGTTATAGATATAATTATAGCCCTTAANAACGTTTTGAAAATTTCGTTTGAACAATAATTATAGCTTGATTTTGAAAATAAATAAATAAATTTACTANGGTGGAATAACGTTTTGAAAATTTCGTTTGAACAATAATTATAGCTTGATTTTGAAAATAAATAAATAAATTTACTAAAACAAAATAATGAGATATGCTCAATCATTTTGACAAAGCATTGTCACTATGATACCGGAAGAAAAAAATCCAAACCACAAAAACTGGAAATAACATCACCAAAACAAAGGACGACACAATCAAACACATTGAAAGTGTATCCCAAGGGCGGTGGAGGTTGGCCCGGTGGATACGAAGGCTTGGGCCAGCAAGGGTGAATGTGGTAGAAGGCTAACTGGGGTTGGAAGGTGGGCTGGAGGAGAGAGGAAGCAGATTAAGTTGGTAGGAAGGTTTGTTGGGCAGCTAGGAGGTAAGTTGGAAGGTCGGGTAGCAAGCTAGGAAGATGGGACACCAGCTGGGAAGGTCAGAACAACAAGGTAGCTTCTGTAGGGGAGCCGGAGGGCTGTCAGAAGGGGCCTACAAGAGCTGGACAGCAGGTTGTTGTAGCATAAAGAGGACCGGCAGTACAGGGGGAAGTTGTTGGGGGTGGCTGACGGCTAAGGGAAGTGGAGAAGAAGGGGGGAAGATAAAAAGGGAGACACAATCACAACCTCGGAGTAGGATACAGCTAGATCACTACCACCTCCTCGGATACAGTCCACAAAGGGGAAAAAAACTCCACAAATCAATCAAAAATCAGCTCACAGCAAAAAACTAAACCCTACATCCAGAAAACAGCAANACTCCACAAATCAATCAAAAATCAGCTCACAGCAAAAAACTAAACCCTACATCCAGAAAACAGCAATTTAAAGACATTCACAGAGGAAAAATAGAAAAGGAAAGCTCCCATAAGGAAATCACAGAAAAGAAATGAGAGGAAAGGGATTAGCAGCAATGCCACCATTCCTAAATGGCCGCTCAATCGAGCGGGATGCAGAAAAGGCACAAGACGAGACGCGGGAGGCCGCAGGTTAAACGCTCCATTAGACGTGCTCTTAAATTTTGTATAAATAGTGGAATGAAAAATATTAACTACATGAACTCTTTCGAATAGGACTATTGCCTTTGAGTTCATGCTTACATTCAGGGAGGTGATTTAATTGGATTGATCAGGGGACTTAGGGAACTAAACTCTTGATGGTCGAATATTCTTAGACCACCAGATAAGGATAAGGGATAGGCCAACTCCATTTTGACACTAATTTTTAATCACCTGTTCAATTATACTCGCCACCTGAGCAGTTAAAGGGGAAAACTTCTTGAAACTTGAATTTCTTACAAACTTCCTTCAACTTGCTAAAATAGACCTATTTTCATAACTTCAGGATAAGTTTTAAATTGAATTTATGAATCAAACTTTTCAAACTTGGGTTGATAATTGTAGACTAAAACTTTCCGAAATTGATTTTATCTCTTTCCCTGTGGGACAGACAACCGGACTGAACCCGGTGCTACTGATACGTCACATATACTTGCATGAGCCGCCCGTGCTTCACTACACTTGGTGTTTGTCATGACATATCAACTTAATTTATCTATATTTTGTACACTATTGTGCATCCCCTTTATCCTTAAAAATATGAACCAAAATGCTCTTACTTCACTCAGAAATTTTTTAAATTTTTAAAATAATATTAAAGAGTTTAGTAACCTAAAAAACTCACAAATCTCTTAAATATTTACACATTTTAATTTGAATATCAGTAGATCCTATTAATTTTTCACTTTTGGTTTCCTTTAAAGTATATTCAACTACTCTTTTTACTAATGTGACGGTAAAAATAAGGCATTTTTTTATTAACGATATTAAAATAACTAAGTTTGATCGCACTTTTATAAACTTCTTCGAAAATTTTATCAGAAAAAGCTCTCCCGCCTATGTTGAATATATTTATTTAAGAAAAGCATTCTTTGATTTTCATACTTAATACATTTTACTTGAATTAAATTTTTACGTTTTTTCTCTTTATCTGGCTAGTTCATACATAATTTTCACTTTCTATAATATGTAATCTATTATAAAGATCACTAAAACAAAATTCTTAGTTTCACAAACTGGTCTCTTAGACTCCCTTATATTTTCTCAGTTCTATAAGCTTTTTATTAAAAAAACTTTTATATTTTCTTTTATTTCACATTATTATTTCACCACCAACTATTTTTATCTATTAATTTTTTCTCTTTTTGATTCTCCAATTATATTTTTTGTAACTTTTAATAATATTTGTTATTTTATCCCATATAGAATTAGTTTCATCAAGAACATCCCAAATTTTAAAATCTTGAAGTTTACTCATAAAAATAATTTTATTTGTGTCTTTTATGTGCACTTATTTAATTTTAAGACAATATTTCATTGTATTATTTATAATACAACTCCTCAACTTAAAACTCAAAATTAATAATCGATATTGAATACTCAAACTTTCAATTGGAATGACTTTTCAATATTTACATACTCGACTATATATTTTTCTCATTAAAACTCAATTTATGTTTTATTAGATTTATTCTTATAAGTAATAATATACTCATCCCTTTTCTGATATAAAATATTAGCAATAACAAAATCATACGTTGAACTAATATCTAAAATGATTATATCATCTTCTTTGATCACTTCAATGTCATAGCCACCATGAATATTTCCAAAATCTTCTACCACTCTACCAACATGTCAATTTAAATTTTCTCAAATAAAAATTCTTTCTTCAAGAGATATCATTCGTATTAATTATTTTAGATTATTCTAAATTTTTTTTTTTGAACCTATATCTAAATATACTTGAGAAGTATAAACAATAACACCATTAAAAATCTTAGCATCAACAATAATCTTTGGGACTATAATTTTATCTTTAATTTTATCAATTTTCAAAGCATTTTTTTTCAAAATCGTATTTATAATTACATCTACACCATTTCTAGCGCGACTCCTACCTGAATATCAAAATTTTAAAACCTAAGTCATCAATCTCTTTAATTTTTCTCCAACCCATTTAATTTCTTGCATACAAAAGATATAACTTTCTATGAACCATAATATCTACAAATTCTATTAATTTACCCGTGAGAGTACCAATATTCTAAGATTTTATCATATATTAGTTTCATGGACAAACTTCTTTGCCCGCTTGCTTATTCAAAACTACACCCGGGCGTAGGTGTAACGATCCTTGCACATTTTTCATTGTATTCAAGTTATACAATGCGTCGCTTTCAGAGGATGTCCTATAATTTAAATAACGATTTAAAGAATTCACGTTGTGTTTTTTTTTTTTGGTCAAAAAATTTTATGTTAATTGTCGACTACCAAAGGCAACCATTCACTTTTCGCACTTGAGGCTTGGTGCCTGATAATGGTAATGTTTTATTTGGACAAAGTGTTAGATGAAAAATATGGTTTGCCTTAATTTACAATTCTACAACAAAGGTTTATTGAATCTACATATAAATCCACGATAGATCATGAGAGTCGAAAATAGAGTTAAAAAATAATTTGTACAAGATCAAACATAAACATGATTTTTTAATAGAGATTAAGTTATAACTAAATGTAAAACTGGATAAATGATATCTAATATAGTTGATTGACAAACAAACAAATCTCATGATTCAAATCTTTATGAAATATCAATTAATATTATTTTCATGAAAGATCCTTAGACTGATGTTGACTTTTCTTTTAATTAGCATTCCTTAACATACCAATTTATTAAAGCACTTACGGAAAAAGTAAAGTTGCGTCGGCATTTCAAATTACTTTTTACAAACAACTACTTTAGTCTAAAGGTGCATAATTCTTGTAAACACATATTTAAGTGATTTAAATTAAATTTATTTTAAAATATTATTCTAAAGATGCATAATTCTTCTAAACGCCTTCTAGAGACCCTAAGCATTCAGCCAACCTTTGTTCTACAACCTTACTATCACACTCTAACCCTAAACAACAATTTCTTTTCAATCAAAATTTTAATTGGAAAACGAGGCGCTAGTCCGCCAAGAAAAAACTCTCAACAAGGTGTTCAGAAGCTCACTATGGAGAACATGCAGTAGGAAATCCTCTAATTTTAGTGGAGTCTCGCTACTCTTGAAAGAAGAAAATATGGAAAATCCATGCATAGCAACAACGATAACCCACCTGATAAAGGAGTTAAAGAAAACCCTTTCCATCAAGAAGCTTCGAGGGATAAAGAGTTGATGTCACATCGATTCGGCATTGAGTGTAGGATGATAGAGGGAGGTTTTGGAGAAAATGTGAATTTATCAAATTTTGACTATTGTGTGGATCTAAACAAGTTCATTAAATGGCTCCAAACAATAGAAAGGGCCTTCAAGTATAGGAACATCCCAAAATTTTAATTGGAAAACGAGGCGCTAGTCCGCCAAAAAAAAACTCTCAACAAGGTGTTCAGAAGCTCACTATGGAGAACATGCAGTAGGAAATCCTCTAATTTTAGTGGAGTCTCGCTACTCTTGAAAGAAGAAAATATGGAAAATCCATGCATAGCAACAACGATAACCCACCTGATAAAGGAGTTAAAGAAAACCCTTTCCATCAAGAAGCTTCGAGGGATAAAGAGTTGATGTCACATCGATTCGGCATTGAGTGTAGGATGATAGAGGGAGGTTTTGGAGAAAATGTGAATTTATCAAATTTTGACTATTGTGTGGATCTAAACAAGTTCATTAAATGGCTCCAAACAATAGAAAGGGCCTTCAAGTATAGGAACATCCCAAAATTTTAATTGGAAAACGAGGCGCTAGTCCGCCAAAAAAAAACTCTCAACAAGGTGTTCAGAAGCTCACTATGGAGAACATGCAGTAGGAAATCCTCTAATTTTAGTGGAGTCTCGCTACTCTTGAAAGAAGAAAATATGGAAAATCCATGCATAGCAACAACGATAACCCACCTGATAAAGGAGTTAAAGAAAACCCTTTCCATCAAGAAGCTTCGAGTGATAAAGAGTTGATGTCACATCGATTCGGCATTGAGTGTAGGATGATAGAGGGAGGTTTTGGAGAAAATGTGAATTTATCAAATTTTGACTATTGTGTGGATCTAAACAAGTTCATTAAATGGCTCCAAACAATAGAAAGGGCCTTCAAGTATAGGAACATCCCAAAATTTTAATTGGAAAACGAGGCGCTAGTCCGCCAAAAAAAAACTCTCAACAAGGTGTTCAGAAGCTCACTATGGAGAACATGCAGTAGGAAATCCTCTAATTTTAGTGGAGTCTCGCTACTCTTGAAAGAAGAAAATATGGAAAATCCATGCATAGCAACAACGATAACCCACCTGATAAAGGAGTTAAAGAAAACCCTTTCCATCAAGAAGCTTCGAGTGATAAAGAGTTGATGTCACATCGATTCGGCATTGAGTGTAGGATGATAGAGGGTGGTTTTGGAGAAAATGTGAATTTATCAAATTTTGACTATTGTGTGGATCTAAACAAGTTCATTAAATGGCTCCAAACAATAGAAAGAGCCTTCAAGTATAGGAACATCCCATCTGACATAAAAGTAAAGCTAGCTGACATTAAATTAAAGAAGAATTTATCTCTATGGTGGAAAATTTTGAAACACTTATGCCAACATGAGAGCAAAAAAAATCACTATTCTGTTAAGATGAAAAAGAAGATGCGGCGTCAATAGCTTCCCCTGTATTACAAACAAACTATATTCATAAAACTCTGAATTGAAGGAATTATAGGAGCACACAATAGTGAGAAACTTGGAGAACAAAATTCATCTATTAGTATTGTGATGCAATCGTAATCGTATTGGTCTCTACTCGATGTACAAACCTTAGCTTTAAAAACTGAGAAACAACAATGTCATTAGGTGACTAACACACCTTACAGATAGAGTTCAACCCCAAGATCAGGCAGCAGGAGTAAACCAATGGTGCACTCAAGACAATCTACCCAAGTAGAAGCCAATCCATAATAGAGAAAAGATGGAGACCACTAGCACTCTCAAATTTATCCCAGCTAGAAAGTGCTTCAATTGTTATGGTTTTAGGTACATTGAGACTAACTACCCATATAGGAGGGCAATCAGTTTCACTGAACAGGTGACAGTTGAAAAAACAGACAGTTACAAAAAATAAGGATACAAAAATGAGTATCAGCTTCTAGTTGACGATGAAGAAATACTAATGATATGAAGGGTATTGCAGGCTTTAGCCAATGAGAGAGCGACAGTGGATTCCACATAATATATTTCATACTCTTTGCATCAAAAAGGAAAGATGTGCAATCTTATCTTAGACGCAAGTAGTTGTGAGAGAACGTAGTTTCTACCCAAATGGTTGATAAGTTGAATCTGGCAAAAAGCACACCCAACGATATCTCCTATTGTGGTTGAAGAAGGAAAATAAGATCACAATTGACCGGCAATATCTTGTGAAGTTTTCTATTAAATAAAAGTTATAAGAGTAAGTGTTGTGTGACGTGATACTCATTGATGTCTGTCACATCCTATTAGGTCATCTTTGAGGGATACGATCATTGCACAGATCATGATAGCTACAAAAATACATATTCTTTCAAAAAAAAAAAAGAAAAACATTGTAATTGTCTTAAAAAAAGTTGGAGATAATGAGCATTTCTACTGAGTTTAAGAATATGGTGTCATGAGCTATTTTTTGCGAGACTTTGAAAGAAGCACCAGTTGAATTAGCATTGGTTCTCTTATAAGGCAATGAATCTAAGGAGTTCACATTAGACGCAGTGCAATCCTTACTAAGAGGGTTTTAGGATTTTATGATCTACAATCTACCTCCTTTGTTACCACTGATAAGNAGATGTCTGTCACATCCTATTAGGTCATCTTTGAGAGATACGATCATTGCACAGATCATGATAGCTACAAAAATACATATTCTTTCAAAAAAAAAAAAAAAGAGAAAACATTGTAATTGTCTTAAAAAAAGTTTGAGATAATGAGCATTTCTACTGAGTTTAAGAATATGGTGTCATGCTCTATTTTTTTGCGAGACTTTGAAAGAAGCACCAATTGAATTAGCATTGGTTCTCTTATAAGGCAATGAATCTAAGGAGTTCACATTAGACGTAGTGCAATCCTTACTAAGAGGGTTTTAGGATTTTATGATCTACAATCTACCTCCTTTGTTACCACTGATAAGAGAGAATCAGTATGTCATCAATTATGATATAGATATTAAATTTTTTAACTATTTTTGGGAGGTTCTATGGAGTAAGTTCAGCTCAGCTCAAACTTGCGGGCCCCCCATAGAGATGACCAAATAAGAGTGGCGACCCTCGACTTTGAAATCTCCCTAAGTATTTTGTGAAAATGAATATCAGACGGTAGAATCCAAATAATTCTATAAAATAAGGTGAAGCCTCTCCCATTCATAGAGAGTGACGTGCGGATTCCGCATTATGCTGCGGATCACAAAATCCAACAACTGCGGGATTGATTCGAGATGGGCTTTCATCTCGTAGGCTTGCAATGGTGAAATTTTCCAACTATTTTGGGTTGTATAAGTCAGGGAACCTTATTTCCCTTTTTTCCCTAATTTTTATATCTTATTAGGGTTACTTTTGTTTAGGAATACTACTTATATGTTGGATTTTTCGATTTTTGAGANAAGATGGGCTTTCATCTCGTAGGCATGCAATGGTGAGATTTTCCAACTATTTTGGGTTGTATAAGTCAGGGAACCCTTATTTCCCTTTTTTCCCTTATTTTTATATCTTATTAGGGTTACTTTTGTTTAGGAATACTACTTATATGTTGGATTTTTCGATTTTTGAGAGAATTTTTGTTTTGTGTATTTTTGAGAGTTTATTATATGATTTTTGCCCTTAGGAAAAGTAGTATCCTCTTCCTTTTGCAAATAATATGTATGAGAAAAGATGATGAACCTTCTCATCATCCATATCCCCTTCCGAACAGAGTCGGCCTCACGTATTATCATTCTTTTGCTATTCCATAATCACTTTTTCGCTAAATCCACCTCCTAAATACCTTCTAATTGCCCTAGAACAGTGTCACACATGCTACATATAAAGTTGAACAAGTTAAAAAAGACATTATTATTATTTTTATCTTTCTTTTTCTATTATATGAGTTTGAATGAGAATTTCTCGTTCAACGACAGAAAGCTTATCCTTCTTATGGAGCCAAGACATTCCCTCTTCGAGCACTCGAGAAACTCATCCCTTTATCCTGCTTGTCAGCAGTCCCACCACTCTTTCTCTCCTCTTTATTTGCTTGTAATTATGGGATGCTAAAACCTTTATTCTAAAGCTCTATTGATGATGGTACAACTAACAAATGGTTTCAAAGACACTAGAACAAAATCCTACAAGAATATTATAAGTTCTATCAAAATTAATCAAATATCTTATAAGTTCTATCAAAATTAATCAAATATCTCACAAGGTCACTCAAAGTCAATAAAAGATTTCTTTAAGATCTTACATTAATACAAAATCTCTAAAATATTCCCATAGCCCGAACAAAATATCTTGATCAAAGATATACATTTAAAAAAGAGAATCAATCATGTGATATAGAGTTTTATTTTGTGAAAATATAGCTCCATAATTTTAACATGCATCGTATCACACCTTACAACATTCAACATCATATGTGACCTTCTTACTAATGCCCAAATTACCATCAAATTCTCGAATGCACGCCACACTTTCTCTTGGAACATAAAGATCTTTACAACTCCCCTCTACCATCTCTTATCTCGCTTTCCCATAGATACTTCACACCTAAAGTTGCTCTAATAAGAGGATCCTGCAAAAACAGTTTTTATTTTTTTCTAAAAAATATCAATTGTATGCCACAACAAGCTTATCTCTTAAAATTACGTGTAAATTATAAAATTATAAGTTAATTTAATCCCATGTCAATTATGTTTAATAATTTTATTAGATATGTTGTTCTTAACATGTGATAAAATCCTTTCTTTTGTAATTTGCGTAAATTTTATTTTTTTAATTTTTTTATTTTTTTTAATACTATCATCGTCGGTCTCAAGCTCGAATGTGAAAAGTGGAGAGTTGTGTTAGGTAGTTGACAGTCAGCATAAAACTTGTCGAAAAAATCATGACATGAATTTGTTTTATCACAACCCTGGAAGCAACGCGCTGTATGACTTGAATACAGTGAAGAGTGTGCAAGGGTCGCTACACCGGCGCCCCGGTGTAGTGTTAAATAAGCAAGGGTTCTCACATTACAGACGGATGCAGGTAAAGAAGTTAGTACATGAAACTAATGTAACTAATATCATGATAGAATTTTGGAATATAAATACTCTCAATTGTAGATTAATAGAATTAGCTGATATTATGATTCATAGAAAGATTACCTTATGTATTCAAAAGACTAAATAGGCTGAAGAAAAGGCTAAGGAGATTAACAACTTAGGTTTTAAACTTTGGTATTTTAGTAAGAGTCACACTAGAAATGGTGTAGGTACAATTATAGATAAGAGTTTGAAAGATAATGTTTTAAAAATTAATAGAGTTATAGATATAATTATAGCCCTTAAGATTATTACTATTGATAATCAGATTTTTAATATCATAAGCGTTTATGCTCCTCAAGTAGATTTAGAAATAGAGTCTAAAAACAAATACAGGAATGACTTAAAAGACTTAATACAAACTTAACTCTTGAAGAAATAATTTTTATTGGAGGAGATTTAAATGGACATGTTGGTAGAGTAATAGAAGATTTCAGAAACATTCATGGTGGCTATGGTTTTGGAGTGACTAATGAAGAAGGTAGGGTCATTTTAGATTTTGCTTTAACGTACAATTTTGTTATTATTAATATTTTATTCAAGAAAAGAGATAAGTATCTTATTACTTATAAAAATGAATATAATAAAACACAAGTTAATTATTTTCTTATGCGAATAAAAGATCGTAGAGATTGTAGAGATTGTAAAGATTGTAAGATCATTTCAATTGAGAATTTAAGTACCCAACATCGATTATTAATCTACATTTTAAGATGAAGAGTTGTAAAATAAATAACAATAGGACTCGTCATCGTAGAATTAGATAGAGGAACCTAAAAGACAAATAAAATTATTTTTATGAGTACAATTCAAGATTTCAAATTTTGTGATGTTCATGAAAAAGCAAATGTTATGTGGGATAAAGTAACAAACACAATTAAACAAATAACAAAAGATGTACTTGAAGAATTAAAAAAAAAGTTTATATAAATAAAAAGAGTTGGAGGTGGAATAATATTGTGCAAGAAAAGATAAAATATAAAAAGTTATGTTATAAAATTGTTTTAAATATAAAAGTTTAAAAAATTGGGAAAAATATCAAACGGCTCGCAGGGAGTCTAAAATAACAATCTGACGCAAAAAATTATTTATAATATATTTGATACTAAGGAAGTCGAAAAATATATGTATAAACTAGTCAAACAAAGAGAAAAGAGAAGTAAATATTTAACTCAAGTAAAGTGTACTAAAAATGAAAATCAAAAAGTATTTTTCTTATAAAAAGATATTCAACATAGATGAGTGAGTTATTTTGATAAACTTTTTAATGAAGTTTCTGAAAATACGATCGACCTTAGCGACCTTAATATCATTAAAAATAATAAAACATTTTATTTTTTACCATCGCATTAGTAAAAAAGAAGTTTGTGAGGATTTAAAGAAAACTAAGGGTGGAAAGTCTGTGGGACCTGATGATACCTTAATTGAACTGTGGAAAAATTTAGGAGATTTGGGAGTTTCTTGACTTACTAAACTCTTTAATATTATTTTAAAAACTAAAATGAAATATGTAAATGTTTAGGAGATTTGGGAGTTTCTTGGCTTACTAAACTCTTTAATATTATTTTAAAAACTAAAAAGATTCTGAGGAGTGGAGGAAGAGTGTTGTGGTACCCATTTTTAAGAATAAAGGGGATGCATAAGAATGTGCAAATTATAGAGGAATTAAGTTGATATGTCATACTCCAAATTTATGGGAGAGGGTAATTGAACATAAGTTAAGACGTATTACAAAGATTTATCACAAAAATTTGGATTTATGTTGGGCAGGTTTTCTATGGAAGTTATATATTTATTGAGAGGTTTGATGGAGAAGTTCAGAGATAATAAGGAGGATCTACATTTAATATTTACTGATTTAGAAAAAGCTTACGATAAGGCTCCAAGAGATATCCTTTGGAGAGTTCTTGAGAAGATTGTGTTGATATGACTTATATTCAAGTCATTAAAGATATGTATACTAGAGTTGTTACTTGTGTGTTGATATGACTTACATCCAAGTCATTCAAGATATGTACTAGCACTGTTACTTGCGTTCGAATTGAAGGAGGATTGACCAACTAATTTCTATTTCTGTTAGATTACATCAGGAATCAGCTTTAAGCCAATATCTTTTTGCTTTAATTATGGATGATCTTCCTGGACAACTACAGGAGGATGTACCTTGGTGTATGCTTTTTGTTGATGATATCGTGGATAAGATGAGAAAAAGCCAGGAAAAACTTGAATTATAGAGGTCTACATTGGAGTCTAAAGGCCTTCATTGGAGTACAACTAAAACTGAATAAATTGAATGTAATTTTAATAGTAGTAGCTCTAGTGACAGAAGTATAACTTTGGGTGCTAAAATAATTAAAAGGTATGAACGATTTAGATATCTCGGTTTTGTTGTTCAAAGCGATGGTGATATAAATGGGAATGTTAATAGTAAAATTCAAGTTGGTTGGTTGAAGTGGAGGAATGCTTTGAGTCTTTTGTGTGATAGAAAAGTACCATTTAGAATGAAAGAAAAATTTTATAAGATGGTAGCGAGAACTAGGGCTGTCAATTTAGCTCGTTGTTCATGAACAGCTCGTGTTCGGTTCGTTAAGCAGCTCGTGTTCGGCTCGTTCGTTAAGCCTAACGAGTAGAACACGNTGTATAAATTTGATTCAGGTTCGAATCTCACACTTTACATCTATTTTTCTTAATTTTAGTTTAAAGAGCTNAAACACGAACACGAATATTTAAATCGAGTCGAACACGAACACACTGTTCACNAACACGAACACGAATATTTAAATCGAGCCGAACACGAACACACTGTTCACGAGCCGATTTCGAACACGAGCTATTTTGAACGAGCCGAACACGAGCCAAGCCTGAGCTCGCTCAAGCTCGGCTCGTTTACAGCCTTAGCGAGAACTGCAATGCTCTATGGCGTTGAATGTTGGCCTTTAAAAGAGAAGCATAATGTTAAGTTAAGTGTGCCGAGATGAGAATGATTAGGTGGATGAGTGGTTTTACACTTAGCGACAAAATGCGAATATATCAGTGATAGGGTTGGCGTAGCTCCAGTGACAGACAAAAATAGAGAGAGTATCTTTAATAGCATTAAACGTCGACCATCTGATGATCCGATTAGGAGAGTAGATGTTTTAGATTCGACTTATGTTAAGAAAGGCAGAGGTAGCCCTGGGAAGACTTGGGCTTATTGTATAAAAAATGATCTTAATTTATTAGAAATAAATGAAAATATGACACTAAATAGGACGCAATGGAGAAAATTGATTCATGTAGTCGATCCCACGTAGTGGGATTAAGGCTTTGTTGTTGTTGT
>JXCR01004317.1:0-20708 GCA_002079205.1 Phalaenopsis hybrid cultivar
ACCAATAACCCTTAAAGGTGGGAGAATGCATTTACTTATATGACTCATAGATGACCCTCCATCCTTGAGGGGCTACACAAAGTGGGAAAAAAATATAAAATGTATATTATAAAGTCTATCAATGACATTCCAATAAAAGATAGTGATATGGGTGTCAAGCGACTCATGATTGTATGTTTGACCTCTACTGATGACCTTCATTACGGTAGTTGGCAGGTTTCAAGAGACAATTATTGAGAGATTAGAAAACCATCTCGGTGGGTCACTCCGACAGCTGGTGTATGAAAACAAGTACATTGATAGGCAAGGTAAGTAGATCACATGTGCAGGTCACTCTAGTAGCTGGTGTATGACACTTGACACATAGGTTGGGGAGGTAGGTAGATCACCTCTATTGGTCATTCCGACAACTTGTGTATGACACCTGACACATCGGTAGTTGAGGTTGGCAAATCACTTAAGCAGGTCACTCCTACAATAGGTATAGAATTTTGTTTTAGAGGAGATGAGCATGTGTATTGCCGAATAAGAGAATAAATAACATGTTGTTGCAAGATTTCTAACAAATTAAATGCTCACCCTACCCATAACTCTTGCAGGAAACAACAAAGTTTGAAATCNTATAGTTCTTGGCTCTTCATCTCTAAAAGAGACAGGAGATGATGAAAGAGATGAACCTATAAAAAGAGGACCAATAACCCTTAAAGGTGGGAGAATGCATTTACTTATATGACTCATAGATGACCCTCCATCCTTGAGGGGCTACACAAAGTGGGAAAAAAATATAAAATGTATATTATAAAGTCTATCAATGACATTCCAATAAAAGATAGTGATATGGGTGTCAAGCGACTCATGATTGTATGTTTGACCTCTACTGATGACCTTCATTACGGTAGTTGGCAGGTTTCAAGAGACAATTATTGAGAGATTAGAAAACCATCTCGGTGGGTCACTCCGACAGCTGGTGTATGAAAACAAGTACATTGATAGGCAAGGTAAGTAGATCACATGTGCAGGTCACTCTAGTAGCTGGTGTATGACACTTGACACATAGGTTGGGGAGGTAGGTAGATCACCTCTATTGGTCATTCCGACAACTTGTGTATGACACCTGACACATCGGTAGTTGAGGTTGGCAAATCACTTAAGCAGGTCACTCCTACAATAGGTATAGAATTTTGTTTTAGAGGAGATGAGCATGTGTATTGCCGAATAAGAGAATAAATAACATGTTGTTGCAAGATTTCTAACAAATTAAATGCTCACCCTACCCATAACTCTTGCAGGAAACAACAAAGTTTGAAATCAATATTTGAGATTAGATTTTTTTTGTATGTGGGCGCTTTGGGTACATGTATAGGGAGTAGTTGCTCAAATTTACTGCTAATTTGGATCAATCATTTGTCTGGGGGCACTTGGGTTGTACCTGTAGAGAGTAGTCTCTATAAGTTCTAAGTAAGTGTGAGTTTTTTCTCATTAAGGGACCTTGGCTCTCCTACAGAGTGAAGTCTTTCAATTTATATGCATAAAGTAGAAGATTAATTGTCTTAAATGGTCGAGCTATTTGCAGTGAAAGCATGAACTTCGGGCAATGTAGAATGCAACTAAACATGATTCATGGATGATGGTAACATTTTATTTTATGATGTGTAAATAATAGGTTATATATGAAACTAAATTTGAGACTTCCTTATTAGAATGTTGTTACCAAGTAGCATGCTTATCGTAATTTCTTTTAAGCCAAGGAATAAATGTCATGTGAATTAAAATAGTATCCACATGCTAGATGTCTGTGGGGGCATCACTATGTTGTCAAGGAAAAATAACATAAGTCATTAAAGATGATAATAATTGTATTAGTTATTAAATCTTCTCAAGCATTAAATATGTGGATATGAAACAACACTGTTAATCTCAATGATCCATATAGATGAGAATAAAGAGAAATAGGAAGATAAACATCCTCGCTCATGCCATCGAAGGACACCAAGTCATGCTATGCATTCTACTGCATCGTGTATAAGAGATCTTGGGGAAGTCCTCTGGGCCACATTGCAAATTGGGCCTGTGCCCAACAACAAGGGCAAGATGATCATAGAGAAAGATGATTGCAGGCAAAGCATCTTAATATCGAGGATGGGCTTAAGGTCACAAATCTTGTGTTAGTCTCCATCATTCGCTTTGAGCGGCCTATTTTCGTGGGCGACATGTGGATAACTCTACAATGGAGGAAGCAAGGTTGGAGTTATGCTCCTTGGCTAATATGTGGCATTTGGCTAGCTCCACCCACTTGGCTAGCGTTTTCGGTCATTGCAGACCTAACACATATCAGAAAGATCCTTTCTTCAGCCGTTGAGACAGAGTAACATGAGTGATTCCAGACTTTATGTTGTGCACTTCAACATTTCTTCCTAGAAGCAAGTGATAGATGAGCGCAAACTTTCACTCTCTCCCTGTCGGAGCTATAGAAGAGTCTTTGTGTTCTTCTTTGGATTCTAGGCACTAGTGAATTGCACCAAAAATATTTGCTTAAGGTCACCAAACAATGTGATTACTTCCGAAGATAAACTGATGAACCATCTAAGGGTCAACTCCTTTAGTGTGGTGAAGAAAAGATGACACTTCAGTGCGTTAGTAATCCTTAGCAGACACATAGCTGACTCAAAGAGGGCTATGTGGTCGATCATATCATTCCACCATCTATATGACTCTACTATCAGGATCTTGAATCATTATGGTGGCTCAGCCTCAAAGATCTCTCTAGAGAACACATTCTCAGGTTGTCGAAGTGCCTAAGTAGACCCAATTCGATGTAGATTGATCAGAGTGGGAGTCGCCTTCCCTTTCCAAGGCCGTGAGGAGACTTTTTCAGTTGGACATCAACCCTTCGTCTTGAGGTTGTTGTTCTCTTCCCCGGATCAACACACCTCAATTGGCATCCAACTTCTAATCCTTCAGCTCATGGATCGGCTGGGTCACAAATTCTCAAGCACACTCATTGTTGTCAGTGTTTCTTTTTTAGTTTCTCCTCCTTGGACTACTCTTCTTCTTGTTTGTGGCATGATCCACGTTTATCACACTTTTTTGGATGTTGAATCCAGATTTGTCCGTGAATCGCATTCAAGGAATAGAGTGCAAATAAGAAGAGATTGATAGATATATAGATTGAGAGAGAGTGGACAATAATGAAAAATTATCAATTATGTCTTATTCATAAGATAATTATTTTATTTATAGAAGATATGATATTATATTTTTTCCCTTGCTTTAACGTAGTATGTATCGGGTATTTGTGGTATTTCACATGGGTAATACTATCTTCTGGCTTCTTCACACCAATAGGATCAACTCGATCAACTGAGAATGGTCGATATAGATCGATCGGTTAGTACAACCCGACTGCCGACCTTGGATCCCTATTGAGGAGTCTCTAAACATCCTGAGATGGTTGTAGATGCTAGGGAATTAGACCTTCCCTTGTGTCGGCTCTACAATGGCAGTTAGCTTAGATATCATCTTATCTCGTTTTGGCTGAGTGACTCATTATTTTATTCTCGATAGACTTTGGTTTGCCTGGTGATTCGGCTGGCTTTGGAGTTGATGGCTTGGCCTCGTGATCTTCTGCCTGTGGATCCTCCTTAATTGTATTTTTCTCTTCTAGGCTGTTAGGTCTCTTCAAAATTAACAATCTCACATTTTCTATGTGAAATACCTGAGACCTAAAATTTATTTTCTATATTTATATCACTCCAATCTTTCATATCATATAAAAAATATGATCAAATTTTTTTTAATTAAACGTCCCAACTTTTTGGAAACCGAATTACGTAAGCTATAGATATATAGATATATAAACAGCCACAAAAATGTGTACAAGCACGTGTGAACAATTCCACACGTGCAAACCATAAAAACTTCAAAAAAAATTACAGTTCAGGCTTTGGCTTGAGGGCTTTTCATAGATTGCGAACCCATGGATTGAGACAAAGAAACCTCCCGCACGGTTGACAGAACCGGCCGCCACACGTGTGGCCGGGGCCGGATTCGAACCTTTCCCTGATCGACTCCGGCCGGAACTGAACCCGCTCCGGGCGCACCCGACTCGACCTTCGCCTTTCTCACTTGAGCGGTTCGGGCCAAATTGGTGAGCCGTGTGGCGAGCGCGGCTAAATCGAGCGGACCGGCCTGGAGAGCGTAGCTTGGGAGTAGGAAGTACAGCCGGCCGGATTCGAGCCGGTCGTCCGGCCGGAGCGGTCGGGCCCCCGGGGATAGAAGATGGGCCGCCGAGCAAAGAATGTGGCTGGAATGTTTTCCGGTGACGCCACCGGCGGTGACGGGCGACTCGAATAGCTCCACGACGCCGTTGATGTTGATGACTCGGACACCGATGAACGGTACGGATGCTTCTTCGATCGAGTAACGGCAGCCCATCTCTATCACTCTCCAGCTTCTCTGAAATCTCTTCAGAAACCGAGGGATTTAGGTCTGTGAATTGCGTCGGGTATTTATGGTTTGATGGGAGAAATTTATGTAAATAACCTTCTCATTTTGTGAAATTGCAAAGGGTGTAAGTGAAATTTGGTTGACTAAAGTTTATTTTTTTTTATTTTAATAAAAAGTGTCATAATTTAAGTTAGTTTGAAAAAATCAAATTTTTTTAATTGGAATTTAATTGTAATGGCAAAACAATTCCAAGCTACACTAAACTGTAAACATTAGTTATAATATACTTGTTTGCTCATATATGACTGATTATTATGATGTTTTTCTACTTATGAAGCTCANATTTTTTTTTTATTTTAATAAAAAGTGTCATAATTTAAGCTAGTTTGAAAAAATCAATTTTTTTTAATTGGAATTTAATTGTAATGGCAAAACAATTCCAAGCTACACTAAACTGTACACATTAGTTATAATATACTTGTTTGCTCATATATGACTGATTATTATGATGTTTTTCTACTTATGAAGCTCAAATTTTGATGTAATTTTTATATTTTAAATATTCAAATATTTTGGTTAAAATTTTTAAATTAGTTTTGAAAACAATTTAGGTTTATTTTTAATAAATTTATAGTCAAAATGATGAAATATGATGGGAAACTCATCGATATTATGAAGATCTAAGTTAAACTGATTATAAATTGAATACAAATGAGCATGATTGGAGACATCTTATAGTCAATGTAAGCTTCTAAATAAGACAACTTTGATGAGGTCAATTTCAATTTCACCAAGACATTGATTTGCTAAAAAATATAATATGATTGAAGGAGTTTTATTTTGATAATCCAATTGAGTGCTCTAATTCTTGACAAAAATGATTACAATATGTCTTTAAAAGATCTATGAATAAATCATATTTTCATACATTTTTAGTTGAAAAAATTTTGATTCATAGAGAATTTTCGTGTTGTATTTTGTGAATAACTCATCTTTATCCCGACTTTTTGACATCCTTGTTAAACTAGCGGATATACTTAGCCATTTGATCTGCCAGCCCATAAGAAAAAATTATAAAATTGACCATCTACCATTGTTTAACTGTTTGACATTTCTAATCGGTCGTCTCTTGATAGATGCCAATGGACGACATCTCATATTCTTCAACCATTAATATTCGAGGCCTAAGTTATCCATCATTTGATCTTGATCCCTATTATGAGAAAGTCAAATCTGATTGCTCACTATAACCTAAAGGGCATAATTGAGTTATGCCTAGAGTGGACAATTATCTCCCCTAAAATTTGCAATTTCTTTATTTAATAATAAAATTTTTAATATTATTTTCTTATATAATTTAGAAAATTTAGTAATTTTGCTCTCACCCCCCAGGATGTGTTTAGAATGATCCATTATAAATTAGAAAGTACACGTACAAACCCTTATCCCACAGGTAGGAATTTCTTGAAGTACAATATTTGCATGCAGAAGGACCTGTTCTGCGATGGTTGCAACTGAGCATAGTTACTGGGACTTCGATGCACTATCTTAGCAGTACATGTGTAGTCTTCAGGACAATATGCTACTCTGCAATGTGCTTCATTACTCTACGATATATGTCCTTACTTCATATGGAGCTTTGTTGCACCAAGTAGAGAGTTGTCGGCAATGGTCGATGGAATCCAACAAGTGGCGGTCAATGGCGGTCGATGAGTGATGGTCTGTAGTGGTTAGAGGCTATGGGAACGAGAAGTATTCATTGAGTATTTGGTCCAGAATAATGCTGAAATTCAACTCCTTCGTCTTGTTCTTGGTTTAGCTCTAAGTTTTGGTATCTTGTTCCCGCTTTCATAAAAGGGGTAGGACTTATTTATAGTGTCTTACAGTGGTCTCCCTTGTAAATAAGAAAAAGAATTTGAACCACTTCATCAGAGGACCCGAAGAGATTTCCACAATTAGATGGATTTTTAAGGACATTGTTGTGTCTTAATGGCATCATAATCGAGTGATTTTAAGCTCGTTGAATTTGTATCATTCTAAAGCTAGATTCAAGTAGAAGCTTGTCAGATTTAGAATACATTTGACATTCTAATTAGTGACTCAAAGCTTTCAAAAGTGGTACAAGGGTTGGCTTGCTCTGGGCTTGATCTAATATAGATTGGATCAATTTTAGTACAAATGGGTTTGTTTCATCAAGCTGGTCAGTTTGATTGCAAGTTTACTGAAACCAAGAGTGCCAAATAATTTTTAATTCAATATGAATATTTGTTGCCTAAAAATCCCTCAAAATTTGCACAATGCCTCGAGTTCGTGTCATATGATGAAAATCTGCTGATGACGTATCAATACCTAACTAGAAAGAGTCTTTTTTTTTTTCGTTATATGATGAAAATTTGCTGATGATGTATCAATACCTAACAAATATTTTTTTGTCGTTACTTAGTATCTTTTGGATTTCCTCGCCCTTAGAATTTTTTGAATTATCTTACTAACAATTATGTATTTTCTATAGCCAATATGTTATCAATTTAAAATTAAGAACTTTCTTTTTTAACCTTGTGTATATGATATTTGAGAACTTTTGTGTGTATCCAACAAAATATAATATTTATTTGCATAAATTCAACAAAATCTAAGCATAATTGATACTTTTTTATTGATTGATTGATTGGTTTGGGCCCAACCTAATCGAGCAAGTACACAATAAAAAAAAAACTTTTAAGTTAAAATTACAAGATTGTGTGGATGGGAAATCACCATTATAGATTGCAACTTGATTGAGTGATTTGGTCCTGCTCATGCTATATTGCAACATTAATTGATGACTAATTTGGAACAAAGCAAGAAGGATGCACCTAGCAAGCCTTTTTGACTATATGTGTTGGTGAGTTGGAATAACTTTGTTTAAGAAGTTTGAACTATCTAGGATGAAGAGACAAGTAAATGAGGAAAAATGGATCTAAATCTACTAGTTTAGATTCGTGTCATAATATAATTCACTCAAAAAATAAAACTTAATCTTATTTTATAGCTCATCATTTCATGAGATCAATGTCTGTAATACGTATAGTTTTCAAAGTCTTACTAATTCATGAGGAATATCATGTCTGTGGATTATTTTCACTTAAAAGTCTGGATTATTTTCACTATTGATGACTAAACAATATGTAAGTCTGTGAATTATTTTCACTTATGACGATAACATAACACCGATAGAATAAAAGTTGAGCAATTAGAAATAAAATGTCAAACATCATATTATACATGTCATAACATGTTACATATAAGTCATGATTTTAATAATGTTTCTATACATCATTTGTAATCATATCATGCTTAGTTGGATAGCCATAATCATACNCCACAGGTAGGAATTTCTTGAAGTACAATCTTTGCATGCAGAAGGACCTGTTATGCGATGGTTGCAATTGGGCATAGTTACCGGGAATTCGGTGCACTATCTTAGCGGTACATCATTGCGTAGTCTTCGGGACGATATGCTACTATGCAATGTGCTTCATTACTCTACGACATATGTCCTTACTTCATATAGAGCTTTGTTGCACCAAGTAGAGAGTTGTCGGCAATGGTCGATGGAATCCAGCAAGTGGCGGTCAATGGCGGTCGATGAGTGATGGTCTGTAGTGGTTAGAGGCTATGGGAACGAGAAGTGTTCATTGGGTTGAACTCTTTCTCCGTCTTGTTCTTGGTAGTTTTCGTATTTTGTTCTCGCTTTCATAAAAGGGGTAGGAGTTATTTATAGTGTCTTACAGTGGTCTCCCTTGTAAATAAGAAAAGAATTTGAATCACTTCATCAGAGGACCTGAAGAGATTTCCACAATTAGATGGATTTTTAAGGACATTGTTGTGTCTTAATGGCATCATAATCTAGTGATTTTAAGCTCGTTGAATTTGTATCATTCTGAAGCTAGATTCAAATAGAAGTTTGTCAGATTTAGAATATATTTGACATTCTAATTAGTGACCCAAAGCTTTCAAAAGTGGTACAAGGGCTAGCTTGCTCTGGGCTTGATCTAATATAGATTGGATCAATTTTAGTACCAATGGGTTCGTTTCATCAAGTTGGTCAGTTAGATTGTAAGTTTACTAAAACCAAGAGTGCCAAATAATTTTTAATTCGAGTGTGAATATTTATTGCCTAAAAAATCCCTCAAAATTTGCACAATGCCTCGAGTTCGTGTCATATGTTGAAAATCTGCTGATGACGTATCAATACCTAACTAGAAAGAATCTTTTTTTTCGTTATATGATGAAAATTTGCTGATGACATATCAATACCTAACTAGAAATAATCTTTTTTTTCGTTACTTAGTATCTTTTGGACTTCCTCGGTCATAGAATATTTTGAACTATCTTACTAACAATTATGTATTTTCTATAGCCAATATGTTATCAATTTAAAATTAAGAACTTTCTTTTTTAAGCTTGTGTATATGAGGTTTGAGAACTTTTGTGTGTATCCAACAAAATATATTATTTATTTGCATAAATTCAACAAAATATATTATTTATTTGCATAAATTCAACAAAATCTAAGCATAATTGATAGTTTTTTATTGATTGATTGATTGGTTTGGGCCCAACCTGATCAAGCAATGACACAATAAAAAAAACTTTTAAGTTAAAATTATAAGATTGTGTGGATGGGAAATCACCATTATAGATTGCAACTTGATTGAGTGATTTGATCCTGCTCATGCTATATTGCAACATTAATTGATGACTAATTTGGAACAAAGCTAGAAGGATGCACCTAGCAAGCCTTTTTGACTATATGTGTTGGTGAGTTGGAATAAGTTTGTTTAAGTAGTTTGAACTATCTAGAATGAAGAGACAAGTAAATGAGGGAAAATGGATCTAAATCTACTAGTTTAGATTCGTGTCATAATATAATTCACTCAAAAAATAAAAATTAATCTTATTTTATATCTCATCATTTCATGAGATCAATGTCTGTAATACGTATAGTTTTCAAACTCTTACTAATTCATGAGGAATATCATGTCTGTGGATTATTTTCACTTAAAAGTCTGGATTATTTTCACTATTGACGACTAAACAATATATAAGTCTGTGAATTATTTTCACTTATGACGATAACATAACACCGATATAATAAAGGTTGAGCAATTAGAAATAAAATGTCAAACATCATACTATACATGTCATAACATGCTACGTATAAATCATGATTTTAATAATGTTTCTATACATCATTTGTAATCATATCATGCTTAGTTGGATAGCCATAATCATACNTGCATTTGGCTCGTTAACTTAGCAAACGAGCCAAACACGAGCTATTCACGAACAACGAGACGTTTTGACAGCCCTATTTCCATACATCGGAAAGCTGGTATATATGTAAAAATTGAAGGTTAGGCGCCACTTATGTAAATACATATGAATTTAATGGTATATATGTAAATCTTTTAAAAAAATAATATTCCAATCATGAAGATAATAAATACAGTTACCAACCCATTTTACCTAACACTATTTAAATNCGCATTCGACTCGTTAACTCAGCGAACGAGCTTAACATGAGCTGTTCACGAACAACGAGACGTTTTGACAGCCCTATTTCCATACATAGGAAAGCGGGTATATATGTAAAAATTGAAGGTCAGGTGCCACTTATGTAAATACATATGAATTTAATGGTATATATGTAAATCTTTCAAAAAAAAATAATATTCCAATCATGAAGATAATAAATACAGTTACCAACCCATTTTACCTAACACTATTTAAATAAAATGTAATTAAAATTCTCTATAAAAAACGTAAATTTGGCTGTTTCCTGTTGCGTGGGAAAAACTTACACCCGACCGACCGACCGACCATCTTGCACGTAACAATCAAAAGATTTTGAATTGTAACACTGTAATTACACCATTTTGCGAAGAAGAAGGCGGATCCTGAGTTTTGAATGGTGCATGTATTCCTAAGGGCAGTTGAGCCTCATATATTTGTCCTTCTTGACGGCCGGACGGACGGCCAGCATGGCCAAGTCCTCGGTCATCTCATTTGCAAGACAAATGCCATTTAAATATATTGATACAAACATATAGAAAGCGTTCATTATCTGAACATTATTAGAGATGATCATCATGATTGTGTGCTAGAAAATTTACAGAGGTTGAGTGATAATTTAACATCTTAGTATTACATAAAAATTCAGCATAAACACAGATTAAGAAAAGGTAAATGGAGAAGACATCAAAGTTTTTTACGTGGAAAAACTCTAGAAGGGAAAAAATAACGAGACCTGAAACAGTCGAAGTAATCTACTATGTGTTTGTAGGTATAAAAGTGTGTCATTCTATCACGATAAAAAAAAAAAACATAATGTAATCTTACACTGAAATTTACACTTGTTTTTATACAACGCAAAGAAAAGACAAGTGTTAAACACAATAAATATTTTTTGATTACAACGATTGCAAGTAGTTGTCGTGGGCGGCTGATGATCAACAACGGCGACCTATGGTAGTTATAGGCGTTATCGGTAGTGGTTGCCGACTACAAAGGCAAGTGGCTATAAGTCACTGGGCCTTTTCTCTAGAACAGACTCTAGTGCGGGGGGTGGGCGTGTACCTGTCCTAACCCATGATTGGACAGTTCATGCAGAGATCCCCCATAATCATAGATGAAATTTTAAGAGTATAGATGTCTTAATGACCTCAAAATTTAGTGATCTTGGTTTCGTAGCTATCCTCTCTTCGAGATGCTTGAATTGACTATAAACATGTCAAATCTGGAGTTTATTTGAACATTCAATTGATAATAGATCCAAAACATTTAATTATGCTTCAACGACTTGATTTGGACTTGAATGGACCAGATTGAACCAATTTTAACATCACTGGATTTGTTTTATCGAGACAACCAGTTTGACTATAAACTTGCTGAAAGAGGGGCTTGAATGATCTTAATTTGAATTTGAAAGATTTTTTTTATAAATTAATATCGAGATTCATACTTAAAAATGAGTTATCAAAGAGATAAATTTGACCATTATCAACAATTTTAACAACCACAAAATAATGATGCAACAATTCTCAAAGTATTATAAAACTTTCTTAGGCCACAAACTGTAATTGGAAGCAATTCTTCAACAGCCTTGGAAAGCACACTAACCGTAATTTTAACCACTACAATAATTCAAGATTTGAACCAATGGTATTTCATCAGCAAATTTTTATCATNCCTTGATTGGACAGTTCATGCGGAGATCCCCCATAATCATAGGTGAAATTTTAAGAGTATACATGCCTTAATGACCTCAAAATTTAGTGATCTTGGTTTCGTTGCTATCCTCTCTTCAAGATGCTTGAATTGACTATAAACATGTCAAATCTAAAGTTCATTTGAACATTCAATTGATAATAGATCCAAAACATCTAATTATGCTTCAACGACTTGATTTGGACTTGATTGGACCAGATTGAACCAATTTTGACATCACTGGGTTTGTTTTATCGAGACAGTCAGTTTGACTATAAACTTGTTCAAAGAGGGGCTTGAATGATCTTAATTTGAATTTGAAAGATTTTTTTATAAATTAATATCGAGATTCATACTTAAAAATGAGTTATCAAAGAGATAAATTTGACCATTATCAACAATTTTAACAACCACAAAATAATGATGCAACAATTCTCAAAGTATTATGAAACTCTCTTCGGCCACAACTGTATTTAGAAGCAATCCTTCAACAGCCTTGGAAAGCACATTAACCGTAATTTTAACCACTACAATAATTCAAGATTTGAACCAATGGTATTTCATCAGCAAATTTTTATCATGTGGCATATTACACATGGCATGACAAACGAAATATTTTTTCATACAAAGAGATATTTAAACATAAATTGAAAATTTCCGCTCTTAGATTTCAACAAATTTATTGTCAAACTGATTGGCTCAACGAGACGGGCCCACTGACACCAAAATTGATTGAGCCGGATCAAACTCACATCAAGCCACTATACCGCTTTGGAAGTTTTGGATGGCTAATTAGAAAGCCAAATGGATTCCAAATATGACAAGTTTATAGGCAAATCGAGCGTCTCCATGAGAAAAATCAAATGAGCACAATATCACTAAATTTTGATGTCATTAAGGCACTAAAATGTCTATAAAGTGTCATCTGATCGTGATAATCTCTTTAGGTTGTCTAATGGAGTGATCTAGATTCTTTCATCGTTTATAGGGGAAGCCACTCTCAAACTCTATAAATAGAGCTATACTCCCATCATGTAGCGGGACCAAAAGACCAAGGTTTTGAGCTAGACCGAGAACTAGACTGAGAAGGGGCATAATTACAACATTGTTATGGACCGATGACCCGCCAGACACTTCCCCACCCCCCCAACTTATAGTGAATCATCCCAACAGCGCTAGACCCCATGTTTTTTTTTCCCCTTTTTATTCTTTTTTCACAAAAAAAAAAAAAAGTTCGTACATATCACTTCTATTACGTGTATTTGTGCTGAACTTTCATGCAACACTAAGAGTTTAGAAAATTACTTTACAGTCATAAATCTTCGGACAAGCAACGATTATGTTCTTTTTTTTATAAAACTAATGTTATTCAAAATATAAATATGAATTTAGAAGCCATCTACAAAGTTGCTTTGTAGATGGCTTCTAAAATTTGCCAAGGAAAAATAAAAAAGAAGCAAGCACAATGAATACTTCTTCTGATTTCAATATTCTTACAATATTATTTGTTTAAGGCAACATAAATCATACATAATTAGATTGAATAATTAAATGAAATGGAATTAAGAGTATAAAGCTGGATTTCTTAATGCAAATTTTAAAACTCTGATTTGACTTCAGTTAGTTGACCTGTGATAAACTATTATGACTTAATTACAAATTTATCCAGCATGNGGACCCACTGACACCAAAATTGATTGAGCCGGATCAAACTCAGATCAAGCCACTATACCGCTTTGGAAGTTTTGGATGGCTAATTAGAAAGTCAAATGGATTTCAAATATGACAAGCTTATAAGCAAATCGAGCGTCTCGATGAGATAAATCAAATGAGCACGATATCAATAAATTTTGATGTCATTAAGGCACTAAAATGTCTATAAAATGTCATCTGATTGTGAGAATCTCTTTAGGTCGTCTAATGGAGTGATCTAAATTCTTTCATTGTTTATAGGGGATTCACTCTCAAACTCTATAAATAGAACTATACTCCCTTCATGAAGTTGGAACGAAAGACCAAGGCTTTGAGCTCGACCGAGAACTAGACGAAGAAGGGGCCTAATTACAACATTGTTATGAACCGATGACCCGCCAGACACTTCCCCACCCCCCCAACTTATAGTGAATCATTCCAACTGAGCTAGACCCCATGTTTTTTTCCCTTTTTATTGTTTTTCACAAAGAAAAAAAAAGTCTATACATATCACTTCTATTACGTGTATTTGTGCCGAACTTTCGTGCAAGTCTAAGAGGCTAGAAAATCACTTTACAGTCATAAATCTTCCGACAAGCAACTATTATGTTCCTTTTTATAAAACTAATGATATTCAAAATATAAATATGAATTTAGAAGCTATCTACAAAGTTGGTTAAAATTTGTAATTTTATATATTATTCATTCACAATGAATATTTCTTGTGATTTCAATATTTTTACAATATTATTTGTTTAAGGCAAAATAAATTATGCATAATTAGATTGAATAATTAAATGAAATGGAATTAAGAATATAAAGCTGGATTTCTTATTGCAAAATTTAGAACTCTGATTTGACTTCAGTTAGTTGACCTGTGATAAACTATTATGACTTAATTACAAATTTATCCAGCATGATAAATTATTATAACATCCAATTGAGAGCCCCCCACAGAAGTATTTTAAATGTTATATGAGAGAAGATAAGGGTGATTTTAAGAACAAACATTCAAACCATACTAAGAATCTTTACATGAAAAAGTCAATAAAGTTGAATTATAAATATTATCTAGGTTTATTATATCAATCAAAATTTGCATGTTGGACTTCAAAATAATGAGGTGCAAATAAAAGAATATTAGAAAAAATTTATGTTTAAGAAGTTATGACGGCTATTATAATGTTTTTTTTTCAAAACGCTAAATCGTAGTTTTCTGGCAGCCACCGTTTTTAGCTAGATCAGGTTACAAAATGCAACTACTCGTTGTAATATTTTGGAAAGATAGATAAAATATAGTTTTGCTAAACGCCACAAAGTGCGTTTCAGTACCGCACCGTCACTTCATCGCTATCCCAAATGCACGGGAAGCACGAAGTTTGAAATTTCGACTTCTGAAAAGCTATAATAGTTTAGATTAGATATTACAACTATTTATTAATAGTCCATCAGATAAAAATGGCACAAAATCAGTTAGAGTCAACTATAGGCTAATGTATATATATATCTATATATACATCTACATATATATATATATATACATCTACATATATATATATATATACATCTACATATACATATATATATACATCTACATATACATATATATATATACNTAATCATGAGTATAAATATACTATATAATCATGAGCATAAATATACACTCTTCACTTGTATTAGGAAAGATAGGATTACTAGATATGTTGAATTCATAACTACTTTGAATAAGCTAATGTATATAGAATGTGATAGCTTAAACTTTCACCTATTATGGTATTGTCCGTTTTGCCAAAATGGTCCACTTTTTTGCCCTGTTGGTGTAACTTCCCATGAGGTGACCCATCCTAATAGTGCACCCATGCGACCATGCTTAAGTTTGGAGTTTCTAATGAAATTATACCATTATAACAAAAGGTGCCTTGACTCTTAAAAGTTTAGCTTCAATCTACTTAAGGGGTTCACAATCTTCCCCACTTAAGTACTTGACAACATTATCGATGCTCTATACCCAGAATCATTCACCTAACATATGAGATTCTAGAGATGATCCTTACAGATTTAAGATCCGACTCCCACCATGTCGCACTTTGTCCCATCTTAAGTTCAAGAGGTGGCTCCTATGGCATAGCATTTTGGTCCGTATGGAACTTAATTCTCATCTTTCTGCTGGTGTAATACTTTAATATCATTTGTTAAAGACTCCAAACCCTCACTCATCAAGGTATTGCCCACTTTGGTGAAATGGTCTTACAATTTTGCCCTGTTGGTTTAATTTCCTAGGAGGTGGCCCATTTTAGGAGTGCTCCCATGTGAGCACGCTTAGCTAAAAAGTTCGGCTTTAACTACTTAATGGGTTTTACATATAATAGCCATAATTATCTATAGAGGTCGTACTTGATGGTTATGACGACTATAGTAGAGCTACTAAAGCCATATTTGAATGCTATAATAGCAGTAATTTGCTACATAAGTCATAGTAAAAAGAGGTTATAATAACTATGGTAGGACAATCAAAGTTGTAGTTAGTGGTGGTCAATATCAACTAGTGGTCGATGATAAAGTTGGCGTGTGCTCACCGACATGCGCTTGTGGGTGTGCACGCACCTATGCTTCCGAATGATTGTGAAATCAATTGTGCTCAAGACGGTGTTTGGGAAAATGCCTATCACATATGCTATACATGTCTATCAATATATTCCATGGACAAATTGATATTTATGTTTGCATAACATGCCCTCGAACTTGTGATAAACACACCTTATTACTTTCATGCGAATGGTCACTCCAAGTTATTGCCTGCTAGTTGTTCGGTAAAATGCCACCAAGAAATTTTTCAACCATTTTGTTTTCATTGAAATTTTGCTTTACATTTCTACCACTTCAACCATGTATATTATATCAAAAGTGATTTCAGTTTCTATTGAATTAGTGGGGTGATATATATAAATGAAGCTTTCAAGTGTTGCATTTTGAATTGAATAGTATGTATGTAGATCTTCCTTGGATCTTTCATTACGTACTTTCCTCCGAATCTGTCATTTGCAAAATTCGTCATTGTGAACTCCATATAAATCAATTTTTTTTTTAAAAAAAACTTGGTATCATTTGCATATTTTCATTTAGCATGCAATCGTTGTAAAATTTAATAAATTAAAGTTTAGAGCAAGGGTATGATCCATAAGTTTTGCGCTAAAAAAAGGAAAGTTTTACATATTGATGAATTCAAACATGTTTGGTAGATTGTGCCAAGGAATAGAATGATGGGCTGAAAAAAAGAGATTTGAGAGAAGGATGGAAAGGTGAGAGGAAGACTTGCCCCCTCGGAGGCAAATCTGGGTGTTTCCGGGCTCGTGGACCAATTTTATTCTCTCAAAATAAAGTTTACAAGTGAGGGAGTCACAACTCTTATTACAAGAAAGAGCTCTCTTATTTATTAATGATAGAAGAGTCAAAAAGTAAATTACAATATTACCCTTACTTTTAATGGATGGTACTGGATATTTTAGTTTTTTGTATTGATGTGTTTTGCTAAAAAGTCGTTCTTCAAAATTCTATATAGGGGAAAAGCCTCTTGTCTTATTTCTACAGACCGAAGGAGAAAGTTGGTTAGTTGATTGAAATGGTGGCCAAGTGAGAGACCTTGATCGATCGACTAAAGTGAGGTGGCCGAGAGAGAGAGCCTGGTCGAGGGAGAGAGCCTGACCCAATCGGCTGAAATGAGGTGACCGATAGAAAGCTTGGTCATGTCTGCAAATGCCCCATCTAAATTATTTTAGTTGCCATTTTGCTCAATCACAGCCTGCTGAAATTTCAGCACGCAAGTAGTCTGAAAACCAACCTTCAAACCTGCTAAAAATCAGCTCCAAAACAGCCATAGACTTCACTAAAATAAATCTGCATGCATTTGCTGAAATCCTGCATAATTCCGGCATTCAAACACTACTTGTAATCCACCATTAAATCTGCTGTAAAATTAGCACTCTTCAATCCCATGTAACTGTGTAAAACCAACTGCAAAACGATCTTGTCTTTATCACTTGAATTTTACTCAAATACTAACACAAAATAGCCTCAAAATGCCTCTTAAAACTTACACAAATGCATTCATAAAGCATCCTAAATCCTGCTAAAATCGTGCTCATATCCTGCTACCAAAAGAGCCGAATCAGCCCTTGAAATCACATAAAACCTTTATAAATTCAGCCAACAAAATAGCCCTTGAAGTCAACGTAAAACCTGCATAAATTCAACAGCCAAATCCTCCTTTGAAATCACATTATGTGCAGGTAGGTCGTCCTTTTTCTCATTTCATTCCAATCTTCTTCATAATGTTTCTTAGAAGTTACATCACCTATTTGATGAAGTGTTTATGTAAAATATGATGGATTGTATGTGAGTTTTCTTTGACGATTTCATTAGTGAAAACTCACAAACTTCCATGGTTTGGTTTGTGAAAATTCGGAAGCTTTGACATTTAATTTTGATAGTCATGCTCGTTAAAAAAAAAATCAGAAACTTCTTCAGTTTTGTTCGATTTTTTTTTTGTAAAAAATCGAATACTTTGTCGATTTTGTTTGGGAAAAATAGAAAACTTTCTTGACTTTCATTTCGAAAAATAAAAAATTTTGGCGGTTTGATTTGTGAAAAATTGGAAACTTTGGTAGTTTCATTTGTGAGAAAAATCTCTGAGTTTGATAGCTTTGTTTGTGGAAATGTGAAACTTTGACGTTTTTGGTTATGAAAAATTTGGAATGTTTGATAGTTTTGGTTGTGGAAATGTGAAACTTCGGCTTTTCAGTTGCGTGAATATCTGAAAGTGTGATAGTTTTGTTTGTAGAAATTTGAAATTTTGATGTTTCATTTTTTAAGAAAATCTGAATGTGTGATAGCTTTGCTTGCGAGAAGTGGAATCTTCATGTTTCATTTTTTTTTTTTTGGAAAATATGAAAGTGTGATCACTTTGATTGCAAAAACTGGAAATTTTGATGCTTTGTTTTTGAAAAATCTAAAGCTACCGTTAGGGCTGTCAAAAAAGCTCGTTGTTCGCGAACAGTCGTGTTCGGTTCGTCAATGAGTTTGTGTTCGATTTGTTCGATAACTAGNAATTACCACACAATTAGTCCTAAAAGAAACTATCCAAGACACATCAGAGCTGCAGTAAAAATTTCGTTTGATTTAGAACAAGTGCAATCTGCAATAATAAAATATATTACATCTACGTCAAAAAAAATACAAGGTTTAGCCATGCGGACAACGGTACACAAAATTGATATCCCAAGGAAGAATCCCCAAGAAAAATTACTAACCATTTTTTAAAAAAATAGCACCTACTTACGAAGATTCAGAATAACAACAGTGAAGCAGTCATCCATAAAAACAGCTTCATATTCAGCATTTATATGCAGGGTGTTTGATCATTCAAATTTACAGAGCTCTGAGAAATTGAATGGCACAAACCNATGTCTAGGATAAGGAATTCTAGCGTGTGGCTCCCTTTCATCTCATAAAGAATCCTAGGGTAGCGAACGTAAGATATATGCTTAGGACGAGACCTCTCGACACACGTGATTAACACATTCATTTGACAGAGAACCTTAGGATAGCGGTTGTAGGACATGTTTAAAATTCCCAANTTTGGTGAAAACTCACAAACTTCCATGGTTTGGTTTGTGAAAATTCGGAAGCTTTGATAAAAAATTTTGGCGGTTTGATTTGTGAAAAATTGAAAACTTTGATAGTTTCATTTGTGAGAAAAATCTCAAAGTTTGATAGTTTTGTTTGTGGAAATGTGAAACTTCGACGTTTTTGGTTATGAAAAATTTGGAATGTTTGATAGTTTTGGTCGTGGAAATGTGAAACTTCGGCTTTTCAGTTGCGTGAATATCTGAAAGTGTGATAGTTTTGTTTGTAGAAATTTGAAAGTTTGATGTTTCATTTTTGAAGAAAATCTGAAAGTGTGATAGCTGCTCGCGAGAAGTGGAATCTTCGTGCTTCATTATTTTTTTTTTTTGGGAAATATGAAAGTGTGATCGCTTTGCTTGCAAAAACTGGAAATTTTGATGCTTTGTTTTTGAAAAATATGAAGNCTTGTGAGAAAAATCTCGAAGTTTGATAGTTTTGTTTGTGGAAATGTGAAACTTTGACGTTTTTGGTTATGAAAAATTTGAAATGTTTGATAGTTTTGGTCGTGGAAATGTGAAACTTCGACTTTTCAGTTGCGTGAATATCTGAAAGTGTGATAGTTTTGTTTGTAGAAATTTGAAATTTTGATGTTTCATTTTAAAAAAAATCTGAAAGTGTGATAGCTTTGCTCGCGAGAAGTGGAATCTTCGTGTTTAATTTTTTTTTTGGAAAATATGAAAGTGTGATCGCTTTGCTTGCAAAAACTGGAAATTTTGATGCTTTGTTTTTGAAAAATATGAAGCTACCATGACTTTAGTTTGTGAAAACACAAAACTTTGACAATTTTGTTAATGAAACAATCTAAAATCTTGACTGCTTATTTATCCTTGAAGCAAATATATACATGTATGAAGGTCTTGCATAAGGTAATATTAAAGATATCCAAGAACTTAANCAACTTTGACAATTTTGTTAATGAAACAATCTAAAATCTTGACTGCTTATGTATCCTTGAAGCAAATATATACATGTATGAAGGTCTTGCATAAGGTAATATTAAAGATATCCAAGAACTTAAACTTTTTGTTGGAAAAAAAATAAGTAATCAATGATATTAAATAATTTGATGAGTTGCATAATCACTATTTCTTTCACATAATTTCTTATAAAACAACCCTCAGGTATGTTCCTACTCTTTGTTTACTAACTGCATTTAGTTGCATTTTGTTATATATATCTTGCTTGGCAATGTAATGGTGTAATTCTTTCTTTCTCTTTGGAAAAGAGAACCTAAGATAGTCAGCTTAAGACATGTCTAGGATAAGGAATTCTAATGTGTGGCTCCCTTTCATCTCATAAAGAACCCTAGGGTAGCGAACGTAAGATATATGCTTAGGATGAGACCTCTCGACACGTGATTAACACATTCATTTGACAGAGAACCTTAGGATAGCGGTTGTAGGACATGTTTAAAATTCCCAATGCTCAGATTCTATACTCACTCGTCAATCGATTCTACATTCGACATCGCCTGGGATGGACGTATAGTGTCATCAAGATCCACACAATTCACGTGCACAGTAAGATAGAGTTTATGAAATAGAATTCGATCCAACTTTTCTCTGTAGTTCAAATCAACTTATAATTCCTAGCTCAGCCAATTGAAGTTGTGATTGATAGTCAATAAGGCATTTAAA
>JXCR01004330.1:0-25645 GCA_002079205.1 Phalaenopsis hybrid cultivar
TTGTTTGTTTCTAAAAATTAGAACATGTCCAAATTTAATACTAACTATACAGAGAAGAATAGTAAGGGAATTATTTTGAAAACTAGATTTTGAAATGACGTGACTTACACTTTCAAAATTATGCAAAATAGTGAAGATGTTAAGACTAATAGATGGTGATAAATAACCAGTAATGATTATAGTTATGATACAATTGATAGAGTCAAAGATGCAATCAGTGATGCATTTGGAGAAGATGAAAAAAATGAGTATATTTTTTGTATTATTGATGATAGTGGAGGTGTCAACTCCAACCATTACTATCTTAATCTGAATTTTTTTACAAAATTAAATCCATGATATAATTAAATAAATAGATAATTGAAGGCTTATATGCAGATATTAGAAATTTTGTGGGAGACCCAAATAACATAATTGCCGTAGATCAAAAAGTTTATAGTCATAATGATGTCGGTGGTTTTTTCACAACCGAGTATGTCATCCACAAAAAAAAAAAGATAAAAAATCTCCAGATATGATTAATTGAAGCTTCTAAAAAAAGTTGAATCTTTAACTGATTAAATTTTTTGCTTTGACATGCCTTTATAATATAATGTAGCAAAGTGGCGGGNCGTAGGAGACCAAATAACATAATTGTCGTAGATCAAAAAGTTTATATTCATAATGATGTCGGTGGTTTATTCACAACCGAATATGTCATCCACAAAAAAAAAGATAAAAAATCTCCAGATATGATTAATTGAAGCTTCTAAAAGAAGTTGAATCTTTAACTGATTAAATTTTTTGCTTTGACATGCCTTTATAATATAATGTAGCAAAGTGGCGGGNTCGTGGATCAAAAAGTTTATATTCATAATGATGTCGGTGGTTTATTCACAAGTGAGTATGTCATCCATAAAAAAAAAAAAGATAAAAAATCTCCAGATATGATTAATTGAAGCTTCTAAAAAAGGTTGAATCTTTAACTGATTAAATTTTTTGCTTTGACATGCCTTTATAATATAATGTAGCAAAGTGGCGGGAGATGTATGGTGCGCCAGCCCCAACTTTGTAAAAATTGGTTGTTAAATATTTAGATTCAAATATTTTAAAAAATTTAAATATATTAAATAGTTCATATGTTTTATGCATTCATTATATTTTTATATAGATTCAAACAAAAAAAAAAGTAATCAATGAGATTAAAAAAATTTAAACGATTAGTTTTCATTAATTACAATCACACTTTAAAAAAGATAGGGCNACATTCATTATATTTTTATATAGATTCAAACAAAAAAAAAAGAAATCAATGAGATTAAAAAAATTTAAACGATTAGTTTTCATTAATTACAATCACACTTTAAAAAAGATAGGGCTTTTACATACATAGCACTCAAAATTTTCCTAGTTACCCATCTCACATCTAAATTTCATATTACAAATATCATATGAATAGTAATACTCATTATCACCTTTTAATAGTCAAATTCATCTTTTCATCCAAAGGTAAAGTGTTATGTGTGTAAAAATGAAAATTTAAATGTGAGATAGGTATATCCATAAGAATCAACTAAAAAAGATTTAATTTGAGGGATTTCATTGATTCAATCAATCTGAATTCCATTGATGAAAATTGTGCGTTGTTGATTGAAAAAATATAAAATGATGATGAGCAATAATTTGGCAATGAAGATTTTACGTGATGCTTAAAGAAAAGTTGATCGAAAATAACCAGTAAAATTTAGTAGTTAGACTAAAGGGGATTCTTCAACATTGAGGGCTAGCTCTTCTCAACCTACATCCGCTTAAATTAAGCAAGAAAGATGATAAGTATGATTTAAATAGAGGAAAAGAAATTGAAGACAAAAAAATTTACTTCAAAGAGAAATTGATTATGTGAATGAAAGAGAGGATGATGACAAATGATTTTTTTTAATTTGTTTTATGAAACTTGAGATTTTATTAGTTGATTTATGGATCAAAAGTTGGGTTTTATTATTAATTATAAGAGCTTTTGACATATTATGCAATTTTCACGTTTTACTACAAAAAATTATTAGAACTTAGAAATTGTTAGAAATTTAAATTTACATGTTCATCTTTGAAGTTTATCTTCAAATTAGATATATGCATCATATGTTTTTCTATTCTAAATTAAGTTTTTAAGTCATCTGATAGATATGTCATGTTTTATAATTGTTAATGAATGTCTCATTATATATATAATTTAATATAAGCTATACTCGCTCTAATTAATAAAAGTATTGCTTCCGTTTACATTTTGCGGTTTGAAGAAAAAATAAACCATTTAGCATCGCATTGCGCTGTGTTTTGAAAACTGCTTCAAAGTTTATCTAACTTCAAGTAAAACTCTAAAAATGAGGACTCATGAGGTTCTCCTCTCTTGTCAAATAGTATGTTCCTTCATTATTTTACCTTTGATAGTTCATTTTGGTTTCTTCCAACAAACCCACAGGTAATACACTATCGTTGTCGAGGTTTAGCTTGGATTTGGATGAATTTAGTTATTTTCTTTTATTTCCTATGCCACATATTTTTAATTGGCATGAAAATGAAATCATAAGCATTGATACTGATTTGAAATTGGATGTCTTAAAGTCCAAGGTTCACTATTGCAAATCTAGAATGAGATACAGAAAGAAACACAAAAGATCGCAATTTTTAGTACCTCGCCTTTTAATTTAAGCAAAAAATTACACTTCTTTTGATGCAAAATCAGCACAACGCTTTTAATTGTAGATGCTAGAATCTAAGATTGCACAAGAAATTTGAGAACAAACATAAAGTATATAGTGATAAACAAGTACATGCATCAAAAATTAAAAAATTCCAATCATGTAAACAAAACTAATCACTAAATAGTTTAGATGAAATACCAAGAATACAATTCAACAACTGGATGAGGCACGCTAGCTAGAGTGGTTATCTCTATTTTTTAAAGCTTAAGGCCAATGCTAATAAGGCTATTACTAATTAATCTTTATGGTACTCTTTCACCAGATCTTCAAATTGACATGAAGATTGGATCTTCAAAATTGTGATATTTATATTAGTTCTTTCATCAAACCGTTTGTGATTAATTTTGTGTGCAATTAAGATTTGGTCAAGTTCAATACTTTTATTTCTTATGGTAGGAAACCCAAATTGTTATAAAAGTTTAGTTCATTTTAATTATTAATGTGTGATTAATAATTTATTTGTCTATGAAAAAAAAAGGGTATGATCGATTTGAATGAAAGGTGAAAAGAATAAATGGAGGTATACCTCAAGCAAATGAATACCTTAAATGTCCTCTTCCAATACATCTAGAAGAAGTTATTAAGTGTAAGACAGAAACTTCAAATGTAATAGATATGCTACATGTTTATCGATGAGTAAAAAAATTAAAACAATGATTATGTATGGAACATCAAGTGAGGGTGGTTGATATTAACAAAGCATCAAATATTCAACCACCCTTACAGGGTGATAACAAAACAGTTGAATCAATATCCAGGGCCAAAAAAAAACAGCTATGTAACTATAACGAAAAGTTAATTGGGTCACTTTTGTTCAATAAACCTGAAAAAGAGGCTGTAAAAAGGAAGCATGTGAGACAAATGAGAGCCAAGAAAAAATTGATAAGAAAATTAGAGATAAAATTGTGCAATATATGATCATATGGTTCTATCAAGCAGAAATCTTTTTCAATACAGTGAAGTTAGAGAGTTTTGATCATATAGTGGAGGCAATTGCATGGTTTAAGGGCCCGTTTGGGGTGTGCGGCGGAAAAAACGCCCAAGTGTTTGTATTTCGCGTTTTACCTGGGTTTTTCGAAACAGCGTTTTTATATTCTATTACACGCGGATCGCGGGTATATCCCCGCGATCCGCGTTTGGGCTCCATTTTTTACTCCGCTGCCCTCCTAAGCCTGCAGCCGACCTTCCTTCGAACATTCGACGTCGATCCCGTCTCCGTCGCTCCGCAGGTAACAAAACTCATTTTTCTCGCTCGGCTCCTCCCTCCTTCCCCCATTTTGCCGAGAGATTTAAGATTTTGGCAAGAGATTTCAGTCGATCCATCTGTTTGGAAGTGTTTGGTAGCTAAAACCTAGATCCGGTTTGAATATGCAAGTATCGCCGGTAAAAATGTAGATCCACTGTTATTGTGATATATTTGAAGCATCCAGAGGGTTTTCTTCTTCATTCCCCATCCCTACCTTTCTTTGAACTGTGTTTATTCGTATCAAATGAAATTTTTTTTTCGTGTTTTGTTCGTATGGTCTCCATGCTATTCAAAGTTATTGATTCTTTTAGGGTATTTGTTTGAGAGGCTAGAAAATATTGATACAATGTTATGTTCCCTGCGATTTGCTATTCAAGTTGCTTTATATTTTAGAGATATCATTTGGTTCATTTTTTGTATGGAAAAGCTTTTGGTGGGAGTGGTTCATATCTTTGGTATTCTTTGAGCCATGTTTTCTAACTTTCTTCAACATGTCACATAATTTCTTAGAAGTTGTCAATTCTGTTTTTGGGACCATGCTATTTTTATTAGGAAGATTTACATACATATCACTTAATTCCTATGTATTTACATATCTAACACCTAAACTTCGATTTTTACATATATGTCATCTTACCTATGCATTAGAAGGTGTATTTTACTTTTTTAAAAGTAAAAATAGTTATAGTTTTTATGTGCTTTGAAAGATATGGATGGTATAAATGTAAAAAATAAGGTTTTGGTATTAGATATGTAAATATATAATAATATGGTGGTAGGTATGTTAATGACTTTTTTTATTATTCATCTTGTTTGTTTGTGGTGTAGACGAGTTGAGCCGAACTTATTATTTAAATAAGTGGACTTGATTGAGACGAAATTATTATGACAGAATTGGTTAAAGAAACAATTTTGTTGTGTCGATGTTCGTTCACAACTGAATGGGTAAAAAAGCTTGCACTATGTTGATGACTGCAATTTTCAACGATTGTTGGATGGATAGTTGGCTGTAAAGATCATCGAGGCACAGATATATTATTTTGTTCAACAACATAAATTTGCTTGCAAATTAGAATAAGTAGGAAAAAGAAGCAACAACATAGAGCTACAAAAATTTTATTGTTATTTCTTGCATATTTGACTTGGCAACAATGAAAGTTTGGGCGATAAGTATTTTTTGGCTCTCACGTTATGTTTATGCAAATAGTTTGCACTAGTTCAATGAATATTCTTTTATCAAGATGGTGATAAGCATGTTTACTTCAATGAAGGTGTTACTATTTATGCAACTCAGCATTTTTTTGCTTCGATGAGACCCCTTTCTTTACTTATATGAAAGAAAATTGGCTATCTGATTATGGTAGATCTAGTACATTGTTGTTGAAGCAGGTTTTTTAACAAGCTATGATGATGCCCTTTGGGTTGTTGGTTTAGAATTGATAAGTTGGTTGAAGAAAATATGTTCTATGGTCTATGGTCATTTTGGTTGTTTTGCTAACATTGGTTTAGAATTTCTAATTTGCTCTATGTGTTCCAAATTTCAATTGGTTTTTACTCAAATACGGTGGTACTATAATAATAGAGAAAAAAAAAATGTTTCATAAATGATGGTTATATGAAAAGCACATTTATGTTTCACCCATAGGCCAATATATATTTTAATTCATTATCTTTTTTGAATTTTTTTTTACATATGCATATTTCATATCTTAAGTGTCTCATTTTCAGTCATAATGTCATCTAGTCATCCGTTGATATGACAGTAAAAGATAAGTAAATCTAAAAACTAGTTCATCGGCTATATGGGATAGAGATGTTACTAATATTTTTTGTGATCTATGCGTGAGGGAGGTCGAATTGAAAAATCGACTCACAACTTTTTTTAATAAAGAAGGTTGACATAATATCACAATTAAATTCAAAGAAATAACTGGAAGAGATTACGATAGTATGAAACTAAAGAACAAATGAGAGCAATTAAAGGACTTGAAACTTAGGAAAGAGCTTAAAATGGGATCAACTAGATTGGGATGAGATCCAGTAAAGCGGACAATTGATGCACTTGAGGAATGGTGGGCAGAAAAGTTAGTGGTAATAACATCACTATTTCAAGTAAATTTTAGAGACATATTTTTGGAAAATTGATTAGAATTTTTTTTGTGATTACAGGTAGTGTCAGCGGCAAAAAAATTCAAATTTACTGGAATTGAACCAGCTTTGGAGGAGAAGTTGAATGGCATGTTCACTGGTGTTGTAGCAACAGGAACTCATTCTTTCACCCCTAATGAGCAGGGTGTTGCAAACCTAGCAGAGGATATAGAGACAGAGCATATAAGAGATTCAGAAGATCCCAGCCAAATCCACACAGATATCCAATCCACTGGTGGAACAAAGCGCCCTCGACCTGCAAAAAATAAAAAAACTTTGCATTTGTTAGAGGTTTTATTGAGAAATTGATTGAAATTTCCAAAAATAATTTCAAAACTGCGAATGACAGCACAATCCATGAGTGTGTTAAGATCCTTAACACATATCCTGGTATTAATGAAGACCAGAATATGTATTTTAAGTATGTCAAGTTGCTAAGGAACTCTACCCGGAGACAGTTCTTTAAGACTTTGGACCCAGAATTTCGTCTTCCCTACTTGCGCTCTTTTATGAAAAGATTGAATGTTATTTATATAACTGTTTATCTCATTTCTGGATGAGATTTTTTTTGTCTCTCCTTAGAGCCTAAGGTCTAGCTTTAGGCTTCCCCTGTTTGACCCTCCTAGAAGACTAGTACAGAACCCACACCATTTAGAAAATTCAAGCCACCTCGTCACTCCTTTGAGTTTCCCATGGGCGGTCCCAAATCCTCGGCATTCCATTGAGTTGATTAAGATCGACACATGAAACTCGAGTCGAGTTCCTACATTAATAGGAGCAGACCTTATGGAACCCCTTTGTGACCCGAATGCTCGATAACGCCACATTTTTGCGCACGCATCGCACCCCGCACGATTTTGGCTTAATTCGACTCGCCCGTCAGAAAGTTCGTCTGGACGACCCTGGATGACAAAACGGACCACGCCGACGCGTCCGGAACGTCGACTTTAGTTAGGAAAGACACTCATATTGTTGTGGTTCCACACTCGCGCAAACTGCACGAACACGTTTTTTTTAATTAACGGTGCGCGGGCCCGGGCTTAGCTTAGGTTTGACTCGGGTTCGATTCAGGATGAACTCGGGTTGAACACGGGCTAGGCACCAGTTTACTTGAATTTGAAATTCAAATTTCAAAATTTAAATGGATTATTTAAATGTTGTCTTAATTAAAATTAATTCAGGTCTTAATGTTTTACATTTAATCTCCCCCTGTATTTGGAAACCATTTAATTCCCCACCCAATTGATTCGAGTAATGGCTAACCCTCTTGCTGCCTATTTCTTTCTCCCACTCGGCGCACTCGCCTGGTCTTCCCTCTCTGCCTTTCCCGAACGTCTGCTCCTACTTCTGCTCGATTTTGCTCGACAGAAAACCCTCGCCTTCCTGCTCTCATTCAACCAAAGACCCCTTGCCGCCTGTCTTCCTCCTCTGCCTCTCCGAAGCTCCTGCTCATCTTCCTTCGCTCGCCAACCTTCCCTCGCTCGCCTTCTCCTTTTCTCGAGGCTTCTCTGCTCGAGCCCGCTCGACAGGGAAAGACGAAGCGCTCGCTCCTGCGCCTCAACGCACCTCCTCTGCGAAAAAAAAAAAAATCGACGCCTGCTCGATTCGGCTCCCGTCTCCCGCACCAAAGCCATCTCCGCTCGATCCCGCCTCCCGCTCGACGCCTTCGTCTGCTCCTACCCGCTCTGCGCCTTCGCCTGCTCCTACCCGCTCTTCCGCTCACCTGCTCCTACCCGCTCTTCCGCTCACCTGCTCCACCTCTGCGGACAGGAAGAAAGCTTCCTGCTCGCCTTCTTCCTCCCCTGTTCGGCCCCAGCTCTTTTTCTGCGAACAAAAGAGTCTGTCTGAACTCCCTCTTCTTCACGTAGGAGAAGCTTCTGTTAGTGTGTGATCTAATTCTTCGGTAAAAGAAGAATACAATTCTTTAATTTTGAAGATGAATAAAATTGAAGTTGGTTACTGTTCTCTCTTGATTAGAATTCAGCAGGAAGGCTGAAACTCTTACACTCATATGCTTACAATTCAGTTTATTTTCTTTACTAAAGGAAGAATTATACACATGAATCTATATTCTCTACCTGCTGCTTTTTACGGAAATGTTAGTTCTATGTGATGCAATCTTAATCTTGAATAGCTATTGTTATGACTGGGTCAAATTTTGTAGGACTTGCCCTAGACGCATTTAGAATACTTTAGTGTTTGGAGTAGGAACCATGTGACTCATTCTCCTTAGATACTACAACTACCGATAGCGGCTACACGGGGGGAAAATCTGAAACTTACATGCTTTTCTTCTTGCTTTTAGAAAGATTTGAAGATCCCATGCTCTTTGATTTGTGAGAGATGGTGCAAAATCTGAAGTTTACATGTTTTTCTTCTTACTTTTGCAAAGATCTAAGGGTACTCTGCTTTTGATTGGTGGAAGAGGGTGAAAGTTATTCATGCAATATAAGGGTTTCTTGTGAACTGACTTATCTAGGCTGATTTGGGAATCGAGGAAAACATTCCACTCAATTCAAACGTATATTTACATATCTCACATATAAACTCTGCCCATTGCATTCATGTCATGCGAAACTTTCATACCATATAAAACTTACTGCAATTTTGGGTAAGAAGTTGCATGTCACCTCTGATCATACGGGAGAAGGGGGGCTGCTTTACTCACCATTTTGGAGCTTTAAGAAATACGTTTTGTGAGTTAATAAAAGCTGTTTTGGTGGAATTAAACCCCTCATTTGGGGATTGTTTTAATCGTTGCTTTGGTGGAAATAAACTCATCATTTGGGGACTGTTTTAATCACTGTTTCAGAGGAATTAAACTCATCATTTGGGGATGTTTTAATCGCTGTTTTGGTGGAATTAAACCCCTCATTTGGGACTGTTTTAATCACTGTTTTTGTGGAACTAAACCCATCATTTGGAAACTGTTTTAATCATTGTTTTTGAGGATTTTGCGTTCCATTTAAATGTTGTTTGAAGTTGTCAATCACTGTAGAGTGTTGTAGGAGTGCTGCGATGTGCTGAAATTAATGATTTGGAGTGTTAGTTGATGCCCAGTGTCATAGGAAACCTTCTAATTGTTGCTCAGTGTCGTAGGAAGCTATAAGATCACTATCCAACGCTCTAATTGCTGCCCCGAGCTGTAAGAGTTGTAGGATCGTTGTCCAATGCTTCTATTTGCTGCCCAGTGTCATAGGAAGTCATTTAGTTGTTGCCCACCACGATTTGGATTCATAGGAAGCCACCTAGGAATTGTCCACCCCGATTTAGGTTCGTAGGAAGTCACCTAATAGTTGTCCACCACCGTTTGGGTTCGTAGAAAGCCACCTAGGAGTTGTCCACCATCGTTTGGAAGTCATTTAGTTGCGGTCCACCTTTGTTCGGGTTCGTAGGAAATAGCATAAGTGTTGCCCATTGCTGTTTTGGTTCATAAGAACTCATACAGACGTTATTCGAAATTCCTAGCTGTTGTCCGGAGTCGTAGGATCACCGTACACACTTGCTAGTTGTTTTCCGGAGCCCTAAGAGATCGTAGAATCACCATACTAGCTCGTCAGTTACAGTCAGGAGTTGTAGAAAACCTTAAGATCACATGTTTGGAGTTCCTAGTTGTTACTACAACTTGTTCTATTGTTTACTTTTTTCTTCATTTCTCTGCAATTTATTTAAATTCCCTGCAAGTTATATTGTGCATTGTGAGTTAAACATGCAACAGGAATAGCAGCAGTAGATACGCCACGTATGCAGATACATTTTTGTTGTTGTTGTTTCTTTATTGCAATTACTCTTACTCTAACACATTATGCAGGTACTGAATACGATTTCACTTTCAAAATTAAACAACTTTTTCAAAATAAAATAAAAAGAAGCAAAACATAACACGTTCTTTCGAACTTACGGGAGTCCCTCGGAGGAGGTAACCTACGGTTGCTAATGAGATCTCCCCGGTTTAAATGGGTTTCACAACTCGTTTAAACTAAGTAAGTTCAAAAGAAAATAGTGATACCGAAACGAGGGAACTGTGGGATCCTAACTGGTGTTGCTCTAATCAACTTAAACCCCCACAATGACAACCAAACTGAGACATTGAAACACATCTGGTAAACTGTTTGAACTTTAGACTTTAGGACTGTTACTGCGACGATGAACTCGGAACAACTTTGTGGGCAGCACGGCAAGGAGTTTGGAGCGGACTACAAGTGAAGGTGGTCGCCGTTCTACAACAGCAAAACGAGTCTACACCAACTAAAATTTCCTAGTTTAAACAACCTATAGGATTTTGAGGTAGCTCGCCTAGAACGACGTAAAACCTCACCCTCTTTTAGGCCCTTGCAGCTTAAGTCCTAACCCGTCTTAGGTTCCGAGATTGTTATCTAGAATGACGTAAAACCTCTTATCTTTGCGGGATATTTGCATAACCAGTTATTATGTAAATTTAAGTCTCAAATAATAAAATTGACAGGATTCAACATTCAAATAAAATCTTCTCTAAAACATAGTCACACAGTAGGATAGTTTAAGAGGTCACTGAGGATTCCCCTCAGAATCAATGACATCCCCTACCTTTTACTTCCTTTGGACTCCTGAAAGGATTGTTCTTAGTTGAGTCATTCCCACTTGTTTTTCCACATCCTACTTTGAAAATCTGAATTTTGAATTCTAAAAGACTAGAAACATTGATCATTATCGAAAGTTTTTTCAAGTGATTCCCGACACTTGGGATGTAATTAACTATGAGAATTTGCCTCTATAGAGAACTTGGAACCCAGGTAAAATAAACCCTATTTAATCTTTGTACTAAATAGGGAAATTTTTCGGTCACATATAAAATGTTCGCAGACCAAATGGATGCACAAACCTCATAGTTTGTATGATTGGGTCAATCGCCGCAGGGTACACTTATCTTTCGAGAAGGTATATCATTAGTGGTACCGGACACGATTATACAAATTATTGGACAAATAAAATCCAGTCGGTCACATTTTTTCAAAATTAAACTACACTATTTTCATAAAATTATATACATTTTAGGTTAAATTAAATCATCTACTTTTCAAAACTATTAAAAACACTTTTCAAAATCAAAAAGTTGACCGGCAGTAACTTCATTGACTATTTGTTTGATGGACTATTTATGTCTTATTTGCTATTTATGTGATGAACTCGTTATATGTATTGTATTTTTTTCAACCTTGAATATGTTAGCTACATATCGAACTTTGATGTTTAGATATGCAAATATCAATGAAATGTGCAGCATGTATGTAACTTTCTTTATATTTCCATTGCGTGCAGTTAAATTTACATGTATATACTCTTTGTATAGTGTCATTTTCTATATGTTTACTGATATTACATCACTATTTGTTATCTGGTTTAAAAGTCTATATTTCTTCTAGATTTTATATTATGGAGAAAGAACAAATTAATCAAATCTGCATTGTTGCTCTCACCCTTACATTGTTATACTATTACTACAACACATATGTTGATCGAAACCCATGCATGACGTCCAGCAATATTGGAGATAGATGGATCGGAGAGTTATTACGTGGTCACCCGACATGTTTTGCAAATATGTTTTGTATGACAAAAGTCATTTTCCTTGACCTCCTAAATGAACTTCAGACCCTCCACGGACTTCAAGGATCATCAAGAACAACATCTAGAGAGGTGTTGACAATAATACTCTACATTTTAGCCCATAATAAATCGATGAGAGGAGCTATGGAACGGTTTCAACATTTCTCAGAAACCATAAGTAGATATTTCTCAGCTGGGTTGAATGCACTGATGAGTCTGGCCCGTCAAACAGTCAAACCAGAGGACCCAACATTCCAGTTCATTCCCACACATATTACGAATGTCCCTCGTTATATGTTGCTCTTTAAAGTGTGTCACATATTTAAATGTTAGTTAATAAGATTTCACACATGATTTTATTATTGATTAATTCGTTCATACCAGGATTGTATCGGAGCTATTGACGGAACACATGTCGACACACTTCTTTCTGGCGCAGAGAAAATTGCATACATTAGACGATGCGGATCACCAACACAAAATATAATGGTTGTTTGTGATTTTAATATGTGTTTCGCATATGTGATGGCTGGATGGGAAGGTACCGCACACGACAGCCGCGTTTTCAAGTTTGCTACTAGCAGCAGAAAATATGGTTTCCCTTATCCACCACCAGTTATGACAATCGTGCTGAGCTTTTGACCATCCTAATTACTTTAAATTTTCTAAATGAAAGAAAACCTTACTCAGGTAAGTACTACTTAGTAGATATCGGGTATCATTTGCAAAGGGGATATTTGAAGTCATATTCAGATACAAAATATCATATACCTGATTTTGAGAGATCGAGCGGGGTTGCACGAGGAAAGAAAGAACTTTTTAACAAAAGACATTCATCCTTGCGTGGTGTGATCGAGAGATCGTTCGGGGTTTGGAAGAAGAAATGGGTAATTCTACGTGATATGCCAACTTATCCATTTACAAAACAAGTTCAGATTGTAGTGGCAATAATGGGCACTATACAACTTCATTAAACGACATCATTCCAAGACAGATGCAGAGTTTGCCGTTACAGAAGAAGATTCATTGCAAATACCACTCGAGGCATTTGAATACCACGTTGGATGTTCCATCCGACAAATCGATATTGATTCCCCTGAGTCACAAACCCAGATGGTGAAGGCGCTTCAGAGATGGCGGGTTTGAGAGAGCAAATAGCAAATGACATAAGCTTAGGCATTTAGATTTGATTACATATTATGTCTTTCAATTAAGTTTTATTATTTTCTTCATATTAAACCTATGTTATAGATGACATCTAATGGTGACATTTCACATATGCTTAGCTCAAATTCATGTCTTCATTGTTATGATATTTAATTTGTGAGAATTTTTATCTTTCATGAGCATAGTTTGTCAGTCGTTTCTATTGTTTATATAATTTATCGTTTCCACATATTTTTTTTAGTGTTTTCTTTGTAATTCCCTCAAAATTTAATATGCAATTTGTGAAATTTCTCGTTTATGAAGATTGCAAATATCTTAATTATGGAGGGGACTCATTGGAATTTTCTTTTGGCTTGTTGGTTTACCTCTATTTACCATTTCCATTTTGTTGCCATTAATCAATTTTTTACCTTGCTTCATATGGATGCCAAAAAGGCTTTACTTTGTATGGATCTATCCAAAGCTATTAAATTATGAGCAACCATCAAGTTATGTTGTACACAGGGAGCAAAGTTTTAGCTTTCGGAAGCTGTGTATAGTGCATTTCATTTGATTAATGTGTTCCTTTATATCAATGTCACTTTCAATAATGATGAACAAAAACTTTGGTACCCTCTGAATATCCTTTCGGTTTTGTAGTCCAATAATGATGAACAACGTTTAATGCCTTCTCTTGTCAATACCTATCTGTTGCTATGAGCGTGCATGGAAGGAAAATGTGAGAAGTTATGAAGACATCATTTCATTTGTTTGTCTGGACATTAATGCTTAAATTTATGGCAAATTTATTAAATGCATAATGCAGGATTAGAGTATGTCAGCATGCTCTAATCCTTGTATTTTGAGTTCAAGGATTAGAGTCTGGACAGTAATGCAAATTTGTTTCATTCATTGTCTTTATTTCCTTGCCTGTATTGGAAGGCTATCAATTTTTTTTTTCTGCATTGCCTTTATTTCCTTGCTTTGAGTGATAATTCAAATTGGAAGTGTACCTGCTGTGGCTTCATGAGCTCCAAAATTCTTGTATTTTGAGTTCATCAGACCAAACCATTGGACTCTTTCCATTTGAACAAAAGTAAGGATTAATAGGTCTCTTTTTTCCCGAAGAAAGAATTTTATTTGTGGGGAAGAAGTGGTCCTGAGACATTTTGAGTTATTCATTGTTGAATAAATGGAGGTCTTAGAAGGAAGTGAAAGTCATGGCTCCGAGGTGGTTCCTGGAGGCTTGGTTTTGGAGGTCTTTGAAGCTTGCGGTGGCAGTGATGGAGCCTTCTTCCCCAGCTAGAGTTTGATATGCTTTCTCTAATATGGATTGCATGTATTTTCCTTGGGCTTCAATTCTCATTTGAAGGTGCTTTTGAACCTATATAGGCATATGGTGAAATAGTCATGAAAATAAAGAAAAAAAGGTGCAAGGTGATATATATTCTTAGCTTGTTTTTAGTCCAAGATACAAGACATATATGAATAGAAATATATTTTTTTCATTAATACATAAGAATCACATGCCAGAGTTCATCTTTTCTGGTGTGAAGCAATTTCTGGCTTATAAATATAGCAAATAGTTATTTGTTTGATCCTGTATTCAAAAAAATTTGGCACTTTAGGATGGGTTAAATAATTACAGCAACCATTGTGTCATTTATTTTTTTTATGATGGAATTGGGGGAAACCATTTGGGAGTGGTATGAATTCAGATTTTTGGGGTAAATTTGTTGGGCATGGTTTCATAGCTCTTTTGAACTCACACAAATGTCAGCCAAATTTGGTTATTACTTTGTTGGTTTTGTACATATCGACGTTCCTTAACTACACTGTTATTCACATCGAGTATGCAAGCCATCATCTTTATCTTACAAAAGTGCCAGCAAATCTTTTTTTGGAAGATTTATTAAAATCTAGTAATGTATGTTAATTTTTCCTACCGTAATATGACACTTTGGTGAAATTTACATACCTAGTGCATCATTCTATAAAGTCTAGTAATGTATGTACCCAGCATAGTTCGTATATGTTTACATTCATGTGTACATACATATGAGTATAACAATTGTATGTGAAAATATGAAGTCTTTGAAGGTTGGCAGTTGTGTTCGTGTGTATTTAACTAATGAGTATAGAACTTTGGTGCTTATGTGATAATAGTGTTATTTTAGAGTGCTATGTGCAAAAATATAAATATAAATGTGATATTAAAGAGTTGAGTGCTATGTGCGAAAATATAAATGTTTAGGTGTCAGATATATAAATGCATTAGAATTATGTGCTATTTATATAAACGAAGCTTCTTTGATGAATTGACTATGTGGTATTGGTGTATGATTGTTGGATGAATGTTTATGTTTGCTTTATTTTTATGTGCTAGTGTTGGAAAAATAGAGGAATGAATTTCTGATTTGCAATGCTTTTATTGTAACGGTGGTTTGATACTTGGTGGTGGGAGCATCATGGATGGGCATTGTTGTTTGTTGTTGACAACCGTTGCTTCCACTTTTCTATTGTTGTAAAACAGGATTTGAGACACCACTTGTATATATCAATTAATAATTTTGTTTACACCACCTGTATATATCAAACTATGGGTGTTAGATTTGTAAATACATAAGAATTGTGGAGGGATGAAAGTGCTATCTACTAGAGTTGCTATGGGAAATAAATTTTGTTTACACCACAGTATGTTTCCCCCTCCTTTCTCCCACATTCCTCTTGCAAGATCGTACCGTTAAGCTAAATTATGAGTCATATATTTTTTTTAAATTTGAGCACTAATGTACTGTTAAGCTTAATTATGAACGAAGCTGAATTTTTTGTAAAATGCTGAATTTGCAATTTGTTTTATGGAATCATGAGTATCATAGAAGCAGATGATGCTTATATTAGAGTTTATATTAGCAGTTTTGAGCATATTTTATAATTAATATGGATAAATTGTTTTATGTTGGTTAATAGTTTCACCTCTTATATGGTGGATAACGGTGGAGCAGTTTGGACGGCCACGTAAATTTGTTGTCGGCAATCACTGTCTCCACACTTGGGTAAGTTTAATTTTTATATTTCATCAATTTTTGGACTGATCTATTCTATTTTTAAAAATTACAGAACGATGAGTTCGAGACATTCAGGGAAGTCCGAGGAAGTGATGTGTCGTTGCGGATTACCGTCCTTGCCATTCATGTCACGCCAGACACAGCTTCGGGATGCAGTTTTACAAGTACCGGCGGTGGGGACAAGGACCGGAAGACTGCAAATTCTTTAGGTGGGCCGACAATGCAATTGTTTCTACGATATCCCAATTGGACACAGCTGCTAGGAATTCGATAGTACCACAACGGGAGACCACCGCATATGGTTCGAGTTCTTCCGTGTCTACCGCACCCCAGTCGGACAGGTTTGCTCGGGGTTTTGAGGTATCAAAACTGGGCAACATTCGTCGTAATGTGATTTTACATTTTAAAGTCAATATTGTCATATTTTTTCTTGTAATTTTAACATGCTATTTTTTCTTTTTTTAGTCTTATTATAATCCATATTAGTGTATGAATGTGTAATGAACTTTCATATATGTCAGTGTGCTTATTTGATGTAATCAAAATTTTTTTGAGTTATATAAATATTATTATAAATTTTTTTGCATTTTCATTTCTTGACATTTGAGGAAATAACTGCTACACAGATTATTCATTCAACTAAAAAAATTTCCAAATAAGCTGTTTACAAAATGCACTAACCAAACAGTTAAACAATTTATTCAGAACAGAGATAAAATTGTCAATTTTTCAGAATCAACTGTTTTCCAGACGCACTAACCAAACAGCCGGACAGCTTATCCGGATCAGCTGGTCATCAGTAGATTATCAGGATACTTTGTTTATCAGCAGAAGCTGGATAAGCTGTAGCTGCCCCAAACAGACCCTAAATTATGGTTTAAAATTGTGTAATATGAGGAGGCGTGTCTCAACGTTTTTTACATAGAAATCATAAGAAGATTGACGCCTTATTGGTCCAAGGTTAGGCGTACGCTCACCCAAGCCAAGGCACACCTTGCCTCAAAAAATCCCTCAAATCTTTTAGTCTTTCTTTAATTTTTTTTAAAATAAAATTAGAAGAAATATTAATATATATCATCTATTAACATTCATACCTCACACATTAAATAATAGGAAATAAAAGGAAAAGATATCCATAAAAATTTATGCGGTTGAAATTCTAATTATCAATATAGTGTTCGTTTAATTAATATTTTTATTGATAATTATTTAATAAAATTATAAAAAATAATTGGAATTAAAAAATAATAAGGAATGAAGGAATATTGATACGCCTGAAGATAAGTCGAGAGATAAAGAATTCATTTTACCAATGATTCTAATGAAAACAAATTAGGAGATGATAATAATGACTTTAAAATTTAAAATTTAAATGTTGATGAATTATATTCTTGTTAAGTGGGGAGTAGTACAAGTAAGAAGAAAAGATTAACGTTGAATTTGCTTTGATTGCTATTTTTTTATGTTTTAGTATTTTATTTTAATATCTTAGCTTATTTTGATAGCTTAATGTTTGTATAACTCATCTTATTTCATAATTTAATGTAGGATATTAAGGTTACTTATAATCTTAAATAATTTATTACTTCTTACTTAGAATATTGGCGAATAATGCATAACAAAAGAGCCATCATCATCTATCNAGAATTTTTCGGTCAAATATAAAAGGTTCGCAGACCAAATGAATGTCACAAACCTCGTAGTTTGTATGATTGGGTCTATCGCCGCAGGGTACACTTATCTTTCGAGAAGGTATATCATTTGTGGTACCGGATACGATTATACAAATTATTAGGCAAANGGAATTTTTCGGTCAAATATAAAAGGTTCGCAGACCAAATGAACGTCACAAACCTCGTAGTTTGTATGATTGGGTCTATCGCCGTAGGGTACACTTATCTTTCGAGAAGGTATATCATTTGTGGTACCGGATACGATTATACAAATTATTAGGCAAATGAGATCCAGTCGGTCTCATTTTTTCAAAATTAAAATACATTATTTTCATAAAATTATATACCTTTTAGGTTAAATTAAATCATCTACTTTTCAAAACTATAAAAAATACTTTTCAAAATCAAAAAGTTGACCGACAGTAACTTCATTGACTATTTGTTTGATGGACTATTTATGTCTTATTTGTTATTTATGTGATGAACTCGTTATATATATTGTATTTTTTTCAACCTTGAATATGTTAGCTACATATCGAATTTTGATGTTTAGATATGCAAATATCAATGAAATGTGCTGCATGTATGTAACTTTCTCTATATTTCCATTGTGTGCAGTTAAATTTACATGTATGTACTCTTTGTATAGTTGTCATTTTCTATATGTTTACTGATTATACATCACTATTTGTTATCTGGTTTAAAAGTCTACCTTTCTTCGAGATTTTATATTATGGAGAAAGGACAAATTAATCAAATCCGCATTGTTGCTCTCACCCTTATGTTGTTATACCATTACTACAACGCATATGTTGATCGAAATCCAAGCATGACGTCCAACAATATTGGAGATAGATGGATCGGAGAGTTATTACGTGGTCACCCGACACGTTTTGCAAATATGTTTCTTATAATAAAAGTCATTTTCATTGACCTCCTAAATGAACTTCGGACCCTCCACGGACTTCAAGGATCATCAAGAACAACATCTAGAGAGGTGTTGGCAATAATACACTACATTTTGGCCCAGAATGAATCGATGAGAGGAGCTATGGAACGGTTTCAACATTTCTCAGAAACTATAAGTAGATATTTCTCAGCTGGGTTGAATGCACTGATGAGTCTGGCCCGTTAAGTAGTCAAACCAGATGACCCAATATTCCAGTCCATTCCCACACATATTACGAATGACCCTCGTTATATGCTGTTCTTTAAGGTGTGTCACATATTTAAATGTTAGTTAATAAAATTTTATACATAATTTTATTATTGATTAATTCGTTCATATTGGGATTGTATCGGAGCTATTGACGGGACACACGTCTTTCTGGCGCAGAAAAAATTGCATACATTGAACGATGCGGATCACCAACACAAAATATAATGGTTGTTTGTGATTTTAATATGTGTTTCACATATGTGATGGCTGGATGGGAAGATAGCGCACACGACAGTCGCGTTTTCAAGTTTGCTACTAGCAACAGAAAATATGGTTTCTCTTATCCACCACCAGGTATGACAATCGTGCTGAGCTTTTGACCATCCTAATTACTTTAAATTTTCTAAATGAAAGAAAACCTTACTCAGGTAAGTACTACTTAGTAGATATCGGGTATCATTTGCAAATGAGATATTTGAAGTCGTATTCAGATACAAAATATCATATACCTGATTTCGAGAGATCGAGCAGGGTTGCACGAGGAAAGAAAGAAATTTTTAACAAAAGGCATTCATCCTTGCGTGGTGTGATCGAGAGATGGTTCAGGGTTTGGAAGAAAAAATGGGTAATTCTACGTGATATGTCAACTTATCTATTTACAAAACAAGTTCAGATTGTAGTAGCAATAATAGCACTACACAACTTCATTAAACGACTTCATTCAAGGACAGATGCAGAGTTTGCTGTTATAGAAAAAGATTCATTGCAAATACCACCCGAGGCATTTGAATACCACATTGGATGTTCCATCCGACAAATCGATATTGATTCCCCTGAGTCACAAACCCAGATGCTGAAGGTGCTTCAGAGATGGCGGGTTTGAGAAAGCAAATAGCAAATGACATAAGCCTAGGCATTTAGATTTGATTACATATTATGTCTTTCAATTATGTTTTATTATTTTTTTCATATTAAACCTATATTATAGATGACATCTAATGGTGACATTTCACATATGCTTAGCTCAAATTCATGTCTTCATTACTATGGTATTTAAATTGTGACAATTTTTATCTTTCATGAGCATAGTTTGTCAGTCGTTTCTATTGTTTATATAATTTATCGTTTCCACATATTTTTTTTAGTGTTTTCTTTGTAATTCCCTCAAAATTTAATATGCAATTTGTGAAATTTCTCGTTTATGAAGATTGCAAATATCTTAATTATGGAGGGGACTCTTTGGAATTTTCTTTTGGCTTGTTGGTTTACCTCTGTTTACCCTTTCCATTTTGTTGCCATTAATCAATTTTTGACCTTGCTTCATATGGATGCCAAAAAGGCTTTATTTTGTTTGGATCTATCCAAAGCTATTAAATTATGAGCAACCATCAAGTTATGTTGTACACAGGGAGCAAAGTTTTAGCTTTCGAAAGCTGTGTATAGTACATTTCATTTGATTAATGTGTTCCTTTATATCAATGTCACTTTCAATAATGATGAACAAAGACTTTGGTACCCTCTGAATATCATTTCGGTTTTGTAGTCCAATAATGATGAACAATGTCTAATGTGTTCTCTTGTCAATACCTATATGTTGCTATGAGCGTGCATGGAAGGAACATGTGAGAAATTACGAAGACATCATTTCATTTGTTTGTCTGGACATTAATGCTTAAATTTATGGCAAATTTATTAAATGCATAATGCAGGATTAGAGTATGTCAGCATGAAGGATTAGAGTCTGGACAGTAATGCAAATTTGTTTCCTGCTTTGCCTTTATTTCTTTGCCTGTATTGGAAGGCTATCAATTTTTTTTTTCTGCATTGCCTTTATTTCCTTGCTTTGACTGATAATTCAAATTGGAAGTGTACCTGTCGTGGCTTCATGAGCTCCACAATTCTTGTATTTTGAGTTCATCAGACCAAACCATTGGACTCTTTCCATTTGAACAAAAGTAAGGATTAATAGGTCTCTTTTTTCCCAAAGAAAGAATTTTATTTGTGGGGAAGAAGTGGTCCTGAGACATTACGAGCTGTTCATTGTTGAATAAATGGAGGTCTTAGAAGGAAGTGAAAGTCATGGCTCTGAGGTGGTTCCTGGAGGCTTGGTTTTGGAGGTCTTTGAAGCTTGCGGTGGCAGTGATGGAGCCTTCTTCCCCAACTAGAGTTTGATATGCTTTCTCTAATATGGATTGCATGTATTTTCCTTGGGCTTCAATTCTCATTTGAAGGTGCTTTTGAACCTATATAGGCATATGGTGAAATAGTCATATGAAAATAAAGAAAAAAAGGTGCAAGGTGATATATGTTCTTAGCTTGTTTTTAGTCCAAGATACAAGACATATTTGAATAGAAATATATTTTTTCATTAATACATAAGAATCACATGCCAGAGTTCATCTTTTCTAGTGTGAAGCAATTTCTGGCTTATAAATATAGCAAATAGTTATTTGTTTGATCCTGTATTCAAAAAAATTTGGCACTTTAGGATGGGTTAAATAATTACAGCAACCATTGTGTCATTTATTTTTTTTATGATGGAATTGGGGGAAACCATTTGGGAGTGGTATGAATTCAGATTTTTGGTGTAAATTTGTTGGTGCATGGTTTCATAGCTCTTTTGAACTCACACAAATGTCAGCCAAATTTGGTTATTACCTTGTTGGTTTTGTACATATCAACGTTCCTTAGCTACACTGTTATTCACATCGAGTATGCAAGCCATCATCTTTATCTTACAAAAGTGCCAGCAAATCTTTTTTTGGAAGATTTATTAAAATCTAGTAATGTATGTTAATTTTTCCTACCGTAATATGACACTTTGGTGAAATTTACATACCTAGTGCATCATTCTATAAAGTCTAGTAATGTATGTACCCAGCATAGTTCGTATATGTTTACATTCATGTGTACATACATATGAGTATAGCAGTTGTATGTGAAAATATGAAGTTTTTGAAGGTTGGCACTTGTGTTCGTGTGTATTTAACTAATGAGTATAGAACTTTGGTGCTTATGTGATAATAGTGTTATTTTAGAGTGCTATGTGCAAAAATATAAATATAAATGTGATATTAAAGAGTTGAGTGCTATGTGCGAAAATATAAATGTTTAGGTGTCAGATATGTAAATGCATTAGAATTATGTGCTATTTATATAAACGAAGCTTCTTTGATGAATTGACTATGTGGTATTGGTGTATGATTGTTGGATGAATATTTATGTTTGCTTTATTTTTATGTGCTGGTGTTGGAAGAATAGAGGAATGAATTTCTGATTTGCAATGCTTTTATTGTAAGTGTGGTTTGATACTTGGTGGTGGGAGCATCATGGATGGGCATTATTGTTTGTTGTTGGCAACCGTTGCTTCCACTTTTCTGTTGTTGTAAAACAGGATTTGAGATACCACTTGTATATATCAATTAATAATTTTATTTACACCACCTGTATATATCAAACTTTGGGTGTTAGATTTGTAAATACATAAGAATTGTGGAGGGATGAAAGTGCTATCTACTAGAGTTGCTATGGGAAATAAATTTTGTTTACACCACAGTATGTTTCCCCCTCCTTTCTCCCACATTCCTCTTGCAAGATTGTATCGTTAAACTAAATTATGAGTCATACATTTTTTTAAATTTGAGCACTAATGTACTGTTAAGCTTAATTATGAACGAAGCTGAATTTTTTGTAAAATGCTGAATCTGCGGTTTGTTTTATGGAATCATGAGTATCATAGAGGCAGATGATGCTTATATTAGAGTTTATATTAGCAGTTTTGAGCATATTTTATAATTAATGTGGATAAATTGCTTTATGTTGGTTAATAGCTTCACCTTTATATGGTGGATAACGGTGGAGTAGTTTGGACGGTCACGTAAATTTGTTGTCGGCAATCACTGTCTCCACACTTGCGTAAGTTTAATTTTTATATTTCTTCAATTTTTGGACTGATCTATTCTATTTTTAGAAACTGCAGAACGATGAGTTCCAGACATTCAGGGAAATCCGAGAAAGTGATGTGTCGTTGCGGATTACCGTCNTTCAATTTTTGGACTGATCTATTCTATTTTTAAAAACTGCAGAACGATGAGTTCCAGACATTCAGGGAAATCCGAGAAAGTGATGTGTCGTTGCGGATTACCGTCCTTGTTATTCATGTCACGCCAGACACAGCTTCGGGATATAGTTTTACAGGTACTCGTGGTGGTGACAAGGACCGGAAGACTGCAAATTCTTCAGGTGGGCCGACAATACAATTCTTTCTACGATATCCCAATTGGACACAGCTGCTAGGAATTCGATAGTGCCACAACGGGAGACCACCGCATATAATTTGATTTCTTTTGTGTCTACCGCACCCCAGTCGAACAGGTTTGCTCGGGGTTCTGAGGTATCAGAACTGGGCAACATTCGTCGTGATGTAATTTTACATTTTAAAGTCAATATTGTCATATTTTTCCTTGTAATTTTAACATATTATTTTTCTTTTTTTTAGTCTTATTATAATCCATATTAGTGTGTGAATATGTAATGAACTTTCATATATGTCACTGTGCTTNATGATGTAATTTTACATTTTAAAGTCAATATTGTCATATTTTTCCTTGTAATTTTAACATATTATTTTTCTTTTTTTAGTCTTATTATAATCCATATTAGTGTGTGAATATGTAATGAACTTTCATATATGTCACTGTGCTTATTTGATGTAATCAAAAATTTTTTGAGTTATATAAATATTATTATAAACTTTTTTGCATTTTCATTTCTTGACATTTGAGAAAATAACTGCTACATAGATTATTCATTCAATTAAAAAAATTTCCAAATAAGCTGTTTACAAATGCACTAACCAAACAGTTAAACAATTTATTCAAAAAAGAGACAAAATGGTCAATTTTTCATAATCAACTGTTTTCCAGACGCACTAACCAAACAGCCAGACAGCTTATCTGGATCAGCTGGTCATCAGTAGATTATCAGGATAAGTTGTTTATCAGCAGAAGCTGGATGAGCTGCAGCTGCCCCAAATAAACCCTAAATTATTGTTTAAAATTGTGTAATATGAGGCGTGTCTCAACGTTTTTTACATAGAAATCATAAGAAGATTGACGCCTTATTGGTCCAAGGTTAGGCGTACGCCTCACCCAAGTCGAGGCACACCTTGCCTCAAAAAATGCCTCAAATCTTTTAGTCTTTCTTTAATTTTTTTAAAATAAAATTAGAAATATTAATATATATCATCTATTAACATTCATACCTCACACATTAAATAATAGGAAATAAATGAAAAAGATATTCATAAAAATTTATGCGGTTGAAATTCAAATTATCAATAAAGTATTCGTTTAATTAAATATTTTTATTGATAATTATTCAATAAAATTATAAAAAATAATTGGAATTAAAAATAATAAGGAATGAAGGAATATTGATACGCCTAAAGATAAGTCGCGAGATAAAGAATTCATTTTACCAATGATTCTAATGAAAACAAATTAGGAGATGATAATAATGACTTTAAAATNGTCATTTCCTCTCTTAAGATGATTCCCTCCTCGAGTTGGTTGTCATCAGGTTTGTTATGAGCGCAATCAGGCACGTGGAGTGCACTAACATGTTTCTATTTTTGACTATTGGTTCTCAACTGTGGGTGCAATCTGAAAAATTTCTCTTGTCGGTATCTAAACATCTTACAATGCTTGCAATAGTAAGGTTTTTATTTCATAATGATTTTTTGTCAATAACCATTATGAGCAGAGTCAAGCCAGACTTCTTCTAAATCTGGTAGTGTAATATCCCTTTAAATCAAAATCCTTGCAATATAGGGGTCGTGAGAAATGAACTGTAGGTGTGTAGGTTTTCCGAGAATAGTCTCAATTGCATATAACATAGGTAGGTCAAAGAATTGAAGCTTGAGTTGAGGTAATGAGACCAGATAGGCGCAATCGGGGGTTCTTGATTGGGATCAAAATCAGGGGTGCATTTGAGCAATTTCATATGATTGTTCTCGATTATGATGAATTTCTTTGAGAAAATTCTTGTGTAATCTTCTTCTATGCTCAGTTGTATCATAACATGTCTTCCGTCGAAAAGACCCATCTGTCAAAACTCAACTAGTTTGAAATCTTCAAAACATTCCAGAGAATCTCCATCTTAGGGCGACCTAATTGGAACTTTCCAACTAGTAAAAATTTAAATTTTCCTGCACGAGTTGAAAGTTCAGTGTCAGAGATTGCAATCTTCATGTCCTGCGACGGAATCATGGTACATCTGCGGGAACATCGAACTATCTACAAGGTGAAAAGGGAAGTTGCGTTTGTGAACTTTGGCGGGATTATCACCCGCGAAGGCAGCGGTGTAGGAAAGCCCTGAGGCCATTAGCGTGCTTCACACAAGCACGGCAGACTGGCACAGCTTGCTGACTGCCGCCGGCAAAATAGTCGAGTGGCTTTGACGTAGCAGGCTTGACGCGACGTGAATCCAAAAGACGACGCGACACGAGTCCATAAGACGACAAGACGAGAGTCTAGAAGACGATGCGACGCGAGTCCAGAAGACGACGCGACCTCCGGATGGCGGCGAAATCAAAGCACGACAGACGCGACGACCTCATATCAAACGAAGCAGAAGGCGCAAGTTCCAGAAGATGCGACGTGAGCTCAAGAAGAAGACGCAAGCACCGGATGACGACGAGGCGCGCCCTTCTTCTTCTTCAAGCACACCAAATCAATTGACGGAGGAGAAAATCAATAGGGACGCTCGGTTTAGCCATCGGGCGAAACCCTAGCGGACGAAAGAGCCATCTTTACATATATATATATATATATATATATATATATATATATATATATATATATATATATATATATATA
>JXCR01004330.1:27594-40610 GCA_002079205.1 Phalaenopsis hybrid cultivar
TAAGGTGTGTACTTAAACTCTAGAAAGCTTACACTGAGGATTAGGTGGATGGACTCTCACTTAGGGTGTACACCTAATGTCTAAGAGGTCTACACTAAGGACTGGGTGGATGGGTTCTCACCTAAGGTGTACATTTAAGCTCTAGAAAGTCTACACTAGGGATTAGGTGGATAGACTCTCGCCTAGGGTGTGCACCTAAGGTCTAGGAGGTCTACACTAGGGACTAGGTGGGTGAACTCTCACCTAGGGTGTGCTCATAAAATCTAGGAAGCCTACATTGAAGGCTAGGTGAATGGACTATTACCTAGGGTGTGCTTCTAAAGTGTAGGAAGCCTAAACTGAGGACTAGGTGGATAGACTTTCACCTAGGGTGTGNCACAATGTTTTGAGCGGCCCAAGATAACCACTTTTAAAATTTCCAAATCAACACTTTTAAAAGCCTCAAACACCACATTTAAAATGCTCCAAACAACAATTTTAAAATTCCCAAATAGCTCTCATGTAAGATCAAAACATCAATTTTAAATATCCCAAAATCAGTTAGGAAATTCCGTCCAATATAGTGTGTAAACTCTCCAAAATCAATTAACAAATTGTCTCTAAAATAGTACGTGAATCAGTAGGCAAATCCCTAAAAATCGCAATGCTAAAATCCACCAAACAACAGTTAAAACAACCCTCAAGGGAGGCATTCAGAAATAAAAAAAACATAGACCCGCAAAGAAGCATTCAAGCCTTAGAATAACGATCATCTCGAGCCTTGTAGTATTTCCTTTCGAGTGCTCAAAGCATGAAATAAACAGATGAGTATCTAAGATCAACAAGTAAATGGTCAACAGATGAGTATTTGAGACATAGACCAAGAACAGAGCTTTTAAAACCAGCAAGTAGATGATCATTGGAACCCATAATATTGCATTTAAATACTTGAAACCTAAACCAACAACAAAATATTTAAAATACGCAAGTAAATGATCATTGGAACATCAAAATATTTGCATTTAGATGCTTGAAACATAAAACCAGCAACTAAACATTTAAAATCGAAATATCATTTATATTTCTCCAAAAATCAGTAAGAATGTGTTCATGTGGAGAGCATTCCATTTTAAATTTATGTAAATAATTTGATAGTCATAAGATGCAATACCTAGAAGAATATACCTGCAACCGAGAAGAATTAGAAGAGATACAAATCTCATGTGACGAAGAGAGACAACCGAGCTCTGTAAATTCAGCGAGCACTAAACAAGTGAAATATAGGACTTTCGAAGGTCTTGCACGCGGTGATCCCGTGGCCAGCTAATTCTCATAGCAAGTGTGTCGTTGAGTTTCCATCGAGAGGTGAAGTCGAACAGGAAAAGTGAAGCCGAGCGAGAAAAAGGCTTCGGTGCAGAGGGGAGGCGAAGCAAGCGTGAAAAGAGGGAGTCGAAACAGGCGACAGAGAAAGGAGTCGAAAGCCTCGGTGCAGGAGTCGAGCGAGAGGAAGTGTGGAGCTGGAGGTTTCGTTCGACGCAGAGAGGGAGAATGGGTTCCTTCGTCGCAGGGAGGAGGTGAGTGCGGAAGAAGNCTTCATCTGAAGACTGGCTTATGTGATCCTTGGTCTGATTAGATATTAGAACCGCAGTAGAAGGAAAGGCGGTCGTTGCCACAGCGATAGGTTTCAGTATATGTGAAGTGTGAATTGTCACATCTGCACCTGATGCTTCCTGAATATGAGCTGCGGGACTATCCTGACTTTCGGTCTGAACATTCTCCCTTATAGTATGGTCAGGAGAAAGGTTCTCAGGGGCAGACATCATTTCCTCTCTTAAGATGATTCCCTCCNATAGTTGATGGTAAAGTAATTTATTGTCCAAGATGCCTTCATTGTTCTCTCTTGATTCTCTTGGCCGCTAAGATGCTTGCTAACCTTCTTTTGATTATTATCATACAATTTTTATTATTAAATATGTTAAGAGATTATGACACCTAACAGAGAGGTGACTTGGGTATTTTAAAAATTAATTTCAAAAAAATAAGTATTTATTTATTTAGAAAATTTAGCGATAGATTTATTTGAAAGCTTGTAAAATTTTTAAATATAACTAGCAAAACCATAGAAAAAAGGAAGATATTGTCACCTGATTCGGTCAAATCCCAAAACTAACCTATGTCCACGCCTAGCATACTAGGCTAGGAATTCACTATATTAAAATCAAGATTATGAAAAAATCTCCCGTACTTTACTATATCAAGCAATTACAACTCCAAATCACTATACTTCCCTGGATAAGTACAACCCCAAAATAATTTAATTTACAACACCGGACAAATACAACCCCAAAAAACGAAAAGACNAGAGAAGAATATTAAAACATGAGGCCACTAAAATAAATTAAGAGAGAAGAGGGACAAGTTCAAAGACACGAGTCCACTTAAAGAAATTAAGAAAAAAAAGAGAAGTTCGACCAAGATAAGAAAAAAAGAGAAGTGTTAACCTATCATTCTTCATCTGAAGACTGGCTTATGTGATCCTTGGTCTGATTAGATATTAGAACCGCAGTAGAAGAAAAGGCGGTCGTTGCCACAGCGATAGGTTTCAGTATATGTGAAGTGTGAATTGTCACATCTGCACCTGATGCTTCCTGAATATGAGCTGCGGGACTATCCTGACTTTCGGTCTGAACATTCTCCCTTATAGTATGGTCAGGAGAAAGGTTCTCAGGGGCAGACATCATTTCCTCTCTTAAGATGATTCCCTCCTCGAGTTGGCTGTCATCAGGTTTGTTAGGAGCGCAATCAGACACGTGGAGTGCACTAACAGCATGTTTCTGCTTTTGACTATTGGTTCTCAACCGTAGGTGCAATCTGAAAAATTTCTCTTGTCGGTGTCTAAACATCTTGCAGTGCTTGCAATAGTAAGGTTTTTATTTCATAATGATTTTTTGTCAATAACCATCATGAGCAAAGTCAAGTCAGACTTCTTCTAAATCTGGTAGTGTAATATCCCTTTAAATCAAAATCCTTGCAATAGAGGGGCCGTGAGAAATGAACTGTAGGTGTGTAGGTTTTCCGAGAATAGTCCCAATTGCATATAAGATAGGTAGGTCAAAGAATTGAAGCTTGAGTTGAAGTAATGAGACCAGATAGGCGCAATTGGGGGTTCTTTACTGGAATCAAAATCAGGGGTGCATTTGAGCAATTTCATATGATTGTTCTCGATTGTGATGAATTTCTTTGAGAAAATTCTTGTGTAATCTTCTTCTATGCTCAGGTGTATCATAACATGTCTTCCGTCGAAAAGACCCACATGTCAAACCTCAACTAGTTTGAAATCTTCAAAACAATCCTGAGAATCTCCATCTTAAGGCGACCTAATTGGAACTTTCCAAATAGTAAAAATTTATATTTTCCTGCACGAGTTGAAAGTTCAGTGTNCTGCTCAACTAGTTTGAAATCTTCAAAACAATCCTGAGAATCTCCATCCTAAGGCGACCTAATTGGAACTTTCCAAATAGTAAAAATTTATATTTTCCTGCACGAGTTGAAAGTTCAGTGTCAGAGAAGAATAATGTTGGTTTGCCCATCTTTTTCTTTACTTTTTTGGTGAGATTGCAATCTTCATGTCCTGCGATAGAATCATGGTACATCTGCGGGAACATCGAACTATCTACAAGGTGAAAAGGGAAGTTATGTTTGTGAACTTTGGCAGGATTATCACCCGCGAAGGCAGCTGTGTAGGAAAGCCCTGAGGCTATTAGTGTGCTTCACACAAGCACGGCAGACTAGCGCACCTTGCTGACTGCCGCCGACAAAATAGTTGAGTGGCTTTGACGTAGCAGACTTGACGTGACGTGAATCCAGAAGACGACGCGATGCGAGTGCATAAGACGACAAGACGAGAGTCTAGAAGACGATGCAACACGAGTCTAGAAGACGACGCGACCTCCGGATGGCGACGAAATCAAAGCACGGCAGACGCGACGACCTCATATCAAACGAAGCAGAAGACGCTANGACGTGACGTGAATCCAGAAGACGACGCGATGCGAGTCCATAAGACGACAAGACGAGAGTCTAGAAGACGATGCAACACGAGTCTAGAAGACGACGCAACCTCCGGATGGCGACGAAATCAAAGCACGGCAGACGCGACGACCTCATATCAAACGAAGCAGAAGACGCTAGCTCCAGAAGATGCGACGTTAGCTCAAGAAGAAGACGCAAGCACCGGGTGACGACGAGGCGCACCCTTCTTCTTCTTCAAGCACGCCGAATCAATTGACGGAGGAGAAAATCAATAGGGACGCTCGGTTTAGCCATCGGGCAAAACCCTAGCGGACGAAAGAGCCATCTTTACATATATATATATATATATATATATATATATAACCCAATCAATAGCTAATGTTTCATATATGATGGGTTAAATTAATTAATTAATTAATTATTGCTATGAAGAGAAAGTAATTTAAATTCATTAAAATAAATGAATAAATTTATTCTTAAATATAAAGGACGGCTAAGTATCTATTTATTTGGATTAATTAAATATACTATTATTAATTACAAATCAGTTAATTAAATCATGAGGAGACTATTTAGATAGTATTTGAAGTTTAAATAATTTTGATATTAAATTTAAGTGGCCAGGCATAATTAGCTTCCATCAATACAATTAATTATTTTAGGAAATTTTTTAAATTTATTTGAAATTTAAAAAAAATTGAATTTTGATAAAATCAAGCATTTAAAATCTTAAATAAAATTTCATATTTCAAAAAGATGAAAAATTCGACCATATTTTGAAGGATTAAAAATACTATGTGATACCATTAGAAGGAGAGAAAAATAATAATAAGAGAGAGAAAGTAATAATTTTGATAAATCAAGGAATAATCCATATCATGTGTTAAAATAAATGGACAAAAAATATTTTATACACGGAAATTAATTAATATAGTAATGAATGAACTCGACTCTAGTATAGATATAATGGATAAGGCTTAATTAAATGTAAGTGATCAAATTTTTCAAAAACGATATTTTCATAAAAATAATGTAATAAATAACATTAAATTTTGTAAAAATATTTTAAAAATTAAAATAAATATGATGACAGTATTTTATCATTTATTTTTAATTCCATGAGTTCTTATTTGTCATATTTTACAATTCCTAAAAAAGATATCAACTGTTTGAGTCCAAGCTACTCTAACTTTTTCATGATCGAGCTGAAATTTATAAATCTGTAATTTCCTAAAACACTTGAACAAAAATGTTAGTATTCCTACACATATATTAGTTATCATTAAAATCTAATTGTGGGTCATAATAAACATGAAGCTAACAAAAAAAATAAGTCATGGCTACCTTAGAGAAGATAGAAACTAATAGTGGTTGCAACCGTGCTCACAACTCTTCTCCACCTTGCTAGAATTGTCAAAGGACAAATCCCTCATCTAATTGTTGTAGAAAAAATTTCAGACATCCATTTAATCTGGGAAATCGTTCAACTCTGAAACTTCAAAGTACCTTTTGGTTTAGCTATTGGAATTTCACTATAAATTCGAAAGTAAACTGTACTTGTACTCATAAGATGAATGACTTATTAAGAAATTACACTTTAAGCCGACGCAAACAATATCTCCATGGCTGAAAAACTTCAGAATGTTAAAAAATTGAAGTATAAGAGTGCCCTGCTTCATTGGGGCAAGATCTTTAATATTGAGAAACTCATTAAGTAGAATGAAGTTGAATTCCAAAATGAGGTGCATTTTGGTAATATGATTGAAATTTTATTAGAAACTCCAAAATGAATCATGCTTGTATTGGAGCACTACTCCCTTGAATGATTAAATTCATAGAACAAAACTATGAGGCCATTAAGTCAAACTCCAAGATGAACAATATCATGATTGTTGAGAATTCAAACTACTACAAATAATAAAATAGTACACCAACCAAAAGATTTGAATTAAGTGTTATGCAGAGCAAAATGCAACACTCTGAGAGCCATCTCTTGAAATATAGTTGGAACAAAATGCTTCAAAGTGGGAGTCACCTCTTAAAAGTATATAGGCAACATTTAGAATTTTATCTGCTAACTAAATGATTCTAGCTGAAGGGTATAGAGGGGGGAGTTAGTTATTTAAGTGAAGAGATTATAAAATTTCTTAAATAAAATGAGGATAAAATCCTAAACATCAAAGGACCCTTTGATGTGAATGTTGGAATTTCATTAGAAAATTACAAGGTAGCTTGATCAAATGAGAGCTATCCAAGATCAATGACACCCGGAAAAATTACACCTATAAGATAGAATTATAAAGCCATAATATCAAAAAGGAAAATATCTTGATAATTAAAGGTTTGGGCTTTAAAACAATCAACCTATCTTACACAAAAGCCTTATTCCAACTGACACCAGTGATACTCATTTAGGCTTTGTTATCATTTCGCAAGAGTGCTACGACCGTTTTTTACAAAACTCTCAATAGCCATTTCGATCACTGATGTTATTACTTCTTTTGGCACGGCTACAACCACCCATGCAATCTTAAATTATAATATTGCTTCCCGTATATTAGGTGATTGACAACTATTTTTACTTAACACGACATCTCTCCTAATGTTATTTATTGCTCTTGATAGTTCAATAAAAAAAATTTATCCTAGCAATGCCCTCCAAGTATTCTCCTAACACCAATAGCCACAACTTGGAGGACTCGTCTACGTTCTAATAAAGAACCTCTATCCATCTTCTTTATTATGGATGAGCATCAGTCTAAACTAAGCCCGTGAATATACACTTTTCTATTGCTTTAAAAAAGGAAAGCATAAATGTAGTAACCTTCCACTGTGCTATGTAATGTCCTGGGAACATCTATCCTCCTCATTACATTGTGTTTATCTTATATTTGTCAAATATCTCTATTTTTAAGACATCAAGAAGCTTTGCTTGACCCTACTAAGAAGCAAGTAGTAATTAAAATGGGTGCTCTTTTTTATTACCATAATTAAAAATTGGATATACCTCTGGATGTTAAATTTATTTCATGTCATTGGCCTTATTATCATGTTCATCTTAATAGCTTTATTGAAAGCTAGAGAGATAAATTGGTGAAGATAGAGTAGATATATATCTATGACATTATTTTGAAACTTTCTATTTTATTGCTTAAGTTATGATATATCCTTCTCTCTTTATTGCTATCAATCATAGACTATCTCGCAAATTGATGTCAGTAATGCTTTCCTAAAAGGAAATCTTATTGAAGCTATTTATATGGAGAAAACATTTCAATTCATATCTCAGGAGGACATCAAAGTATGAAAATTTAGAAGCAAAATTTTGTACATGTTTCAAAAAACTATGTAAAGTTCTAGTTGATATTGGACTAGAAAATACTACTGATCATTTTATATTCATTCACCATTCATGTTATAGCATAATGAGGCTTACCATGAATGGTGATCACATTCTTCTCACTTGGGAATTGAATTTGCATGCAAGCAGGAGTTTCTCTCTCTAAATCAAAGAAAATGTTCCAAACATTCTTAAATAAGCAAGTCTTCTCAAATGCAAACATGTTGACTCTCTTATGGATGCCCTACAAATAAATAAAAATACCGAAATCTAAGAAGAAACCTTTTCATTATAGCCATTTTGGTCGGTAAGCTATCTATGCCATATTTAAAAGCCCCGACTGCCACCAATCTAGGGTTTCTAAATGGTGCATAAGGATTAATTAATAATTGGGGATGTTGTAAGACATGAGAAATGGTAAAAAAACTAAGAAACAAAATCATTTGGAGAGGGAAATAGATTGACAGCAACAGTTTTAGGGACAACACAATGAAGAAAAGAGATCCAACACCTAGAGAGGATGATACAGCAGTCCAAAGAGGTTAAAACCGGAGAAAACAATCTCCATAAAAATCAAACCAAAAGTGTCTAACAGGTTCAAAGGAACATATTAATAAAAAAGAGGAAAAAAACCCCTGATTCACTCCTAAATATGGTAAATAGGCCCTAAAATGGAGCTGCCTTTCCCCGGATTCCTGGACAGGCCCAGAAAAACTGTTCTAGCCAGTTTTGTAGTTCTGTCAGCATCCCAGGCAAATGTACACATCAATTATATATCCTTTATTATTAGTATAATAATTTAACGTATGCAAAATTTATTTTAAAAAAATATTGAAAGACAACACTAATGATTTTGAAATATGTTAATGTTAATAAATATTCTAAAAATGACTAGCCTATCAAAAATAATAATGATTGAAGGACTCAATCTTATGCAGAAGTTATGCTAGGTTGAATAATGATAGATGATAAATTTTGGACGTTATATTTTTGTTAGTGGAAATCTAGTAATTTGGTATGGTGTTAAAGCAAAATAATAGCTATGGCTCACAATACCTGTGAATGACTAGTTCAAAACATAATTGAGTTTGATTTTCACACTATCCAATACATGATTCTAAACTGTGACAATAAAATCATTAACCATAATACTAGAAATTCAATCTTTCATGAAAGAGCTAAATATATTGAAATTGATTATCATTTCATTAAGGACGTGGTTTTATAAAAGAAATTCATTATTCAGTAAGTTGTTAGTGAAGAGCAATTGCTAGATATTTTTTCCAAGGCCCTAGAACCTTTCTATTTTTCAAACCTATTTAAGAAGTAAGAGCTAGTTGATATACATGCCGCAACATAAGGGGAGTGGTAGTGCGAGGAAAAAATCAAGTTGGGAAAGCAGTCAATATTTAGTGAGTGATGTGCCATTATTTGATCGCACACATGCCTCTATTTGAACCCTCCATCAAATAACAACAAAAAATCATTTCCCCTCTACCAAGGCTGTAGAAGGATAGGGCTAGAGCACTCAAAGACTGTTGAAGTTACTACTTCAAGTCCTGCAAGAAAGGTTAGCCCCAAAACCTTAAAGATTAAAAACATAAAAAACGTCCAAATTTCACTGGGTTTTATATGTCACCCTTGAATCAAAACTGGCAGCCTACATGTATAACAGATCGAAAGATATTCATGTTGATGAGGCAACATGAAAACTTAATAGGTACCCCAGATTTTCTCATGATTTTATAGACTAATCAACAAAATGCTTATCCCAATTACAGAATTTGCAGGAGAAAATAATATAATAAAAGTTTCAAATATGCATCTGCAAATCTTTGCATTCTTCAAAAAAACTATATTCACAGGCAATTTGAAACTAGGGGTTAGATAAAATAAGAAAATTGCTAACTCATCCGCACATGAATTCTTGCATAAATTAGTAAAAGTTAATGCAAAAATAAACTTCTAAAGATAACCTCTAGTAAGAGAAATAATCAATGTAGGCAATATGACAGAACAAACCTGTCATAGCTAGAGCCAATTAGTGGAATTGTAACCATCTCATCCTCAGAAATCTTGAGCTTTGGTGCTTGCAAAATGTATCGAAGCTCCGCAGCTTGGCGTCTGATACTAACACTAGGGTGCTTCTTCTCTAGTTGTTGATAGAGAGCAATGCAATCCCTGTGTCGATTGTTGGCCTCATAAGCCATTGCAAGCCAAATTTGAATCTGAAATGCCAAAAAAATACTTAAAAATATTCTAAATATTGTTTGCAACCATAAATAGTCTATTCTGATCAGAGTCAGACTGTAAATATAGCTTTAGGCTAGACTACTCCAAAGCCACAAAAAATGCTTTACTTAAAGCTTCTTGAGAATGCATAATGTGAAATATGAACTTTGCCGATGTGCTTAATTAAATTATTGCCAAACAATTTCACAATATGCGTAAGTTGCGTCCAGAATAACAATCCATCAAGAGGTAAGAAAAAAAACCTCAAAAATTGAATCTACCCATCCCAAAAATTAGCCTTCAATGCATAAAGACATGGAGATGGATAAATCCACAAAAATTAGAAGTAACAACTTCCATTTCATCGCCATAAATACGCACATTCTACTTATGCCCTTAATTGCCAACTTATTTGCCAAGTTGTTGAGCCTCATTAATGAACTGTAAAAAAATGTTATTAAGAAGAGATAATACGCCAACAGCTTCTTGATAAGGTGGTCGTGGGTGCCTGCAGAAGATAAAGAAGCCCCTTTCCATGGCTTCAATGGTAAAGCTTCCTAAAGGCATACAATATTAGATATAATTTTGAGGATTTCACATGTAATTTTAATTGTCTTATATTTTCAGTATAACAAGTGTATGCAGTTATTAGGGTTTTATCATAGAAGAGGCTAAAAAATAGCATACAATGCATTAGGCCTTAAATTTCTCTTAGAAGAACTTCATCGTTGTCAACATTTTGGAAATTGTGCAAAGCAGAACAAATAAGAAAAACATCGGTTGAGCAAACATGTATTAAAATTCTCGATGTCTTTCTGTGTTTATTTTCTTCCGTTTATGTGATATCAATGATTTGAATTATATCGTGAACTAGTACCCCAACACTATCATCAAAAAGACTCACAAAAAATAATTGATCTAGCATCATTCCTGCAGACAATGACAAATCTGTGTTGAGAAAAAACTTTGAAAAGAGAAAAAGATAGGATATGGTTTCAACAGAAAGAACCCTCATATTGGAAAAAATGTTACATCAGTACTACGCACGTAGAGTAACGTGCGTAGCCAATGAAATCACGCCACGATACCCCGCGCGACAGTGAAAAAAAACGGCGCAGTAACACGGGGAATATTCCCCCTGTGTTATTCATGTGTTATTGATTTGTTATTATGTTATTATAACATCAGGAATATTAATCAATAACACATGAATAACATACAATAACACATGAATAACACGGGGGAGAATATTCCCCCGTGTTACTGCGCAGCTTTTTTCTCTGTCGGGAATATTCTCCGTGTTATTCAGGTGTTATTGTGTGTTATTCATGTGTTATGGTGTCCTGAGAATATTTTTGGTGTTATAATAACACAATAACACATCAATAGCACGTGAATAACACGTAATAACACATGAATAACACACAATAACAAATGAATAACACAGGGGAGAATATTCTCCGTGTTATTGCGACGTTTTTTTTCCCTGTCGCGCGAAATGTCGTGGAGTGATTTCATTGGCTACGCACATTACTTCTACGTGCGTAGTACTAATGTAATATTTTTTCCTCATATTGAGCATATAAACCTCGATATCATAGATCTCGATATAACATGCCATAAACTGGTTTGTTATCATTAGACTCACGGCCCCATACAGCCCAGATATGTGGAAGGCACAATTCTCTTCGAAGAACTCAGAAAAATGAATCATGAATTCATAATGTGCAAAAAAAAATCACCTCCCCACCAAAGAGGGTTGGCCGAGGAATAATGGTGAGAGCTGCTTCTAAAAACTCGATGGCCCTGGAATACATCCCCTTCCCATATGCCTTCTGCCCCAGCTCAAACATTAGCTTGGCCGTCTCCCACCGCTCCGCCTGCTCCTTGGCCAGCTACTCTTATCAAAAATACAATAACAAATTAAAAATAGCAAATCATTCATTTTGTATATTTAAGCCCAACAAAATCATTTAATTAAAGCAGCCGACCTTCTCGAGCTCACGACGGACGCGCTCGCGCTTCTCCTCCTCGCTCTCGTCCTCGCCGCCTCCCTTGCCCTCTTCTTCAGCAGAGACTGGGGCGCTGCAGCTCTGCAGCTCCTCAGCGCGCTTCACAAGCTCCTTCATGTCCTCCAGCTCCTTCAGCCGGTTGAGAAGCTCCTGCTCCCAATCACCCCCGCCGCCGTCACCAGAAGGGGGTGAAGGAGAGGAAGAAGAGGAGGCGGAGGGACCCAGCTTAGTTTTCTTACGACGATGAAGTGGTGACGGCGGTGGTGGGTGGGAAATCTCTCCTCCGGTAGTGGTAAATAGGGATGGAAGGTAGGACTTAGATACCACGGCTTCCGGCCGACGCCGCTCCAACGTCGTCGTTGCCGTCAGTGCTGCTGGCGGATCTCGTTTCCTCGATGGCAAAGAAGCTTCAGGTAGAAGAAGCGCAAGGTTGCTTAAGAAAAGCGCGGCAGCCATTCTCGCTCGCTCGCGGGGCGATGTGGGTAGCAATGAAACTGGAAGATATTTTTGTTTCTTAGAGACTGTGGATGGAAGTGAGAAGGTGGTTTGCGTTCTCCTGCAAGAAAAACAATGGAAAAACGGTAAGACTTTACTTTTCGTAGCGCGCACCAACTACTGCAGGCTTTGCGTGCAAGAGTCAGTTGAGTGCACCGTGTCCCGGGTTCCACAAATAAGGCCCATAAAAAAAAGTGAAAAAAATTTGCCTACATAAAACGTACGCAGAGTTGCGTACGTCTGTAACTTATAAACAGGTTACAAGGAGGATTTCAGGAGGTTATAACCGCATTATACATCTTGTAACATTTCCCTGTAACCTATCTATATATGAAAACAGAAGCACGCAGAAGCGCGGAACTTACTCGAAGGTACATGTAGGTTACAGGAAAGTTACAGGATGTATAACGCGGTTATAACCTCCTGAAATCCTCCATGTAACATGTTTGCAGGTTACAGACGTACGCAGCTCTGCGTACGTCTTATTTACGTAAATTTTTTCCCATCAAAGTTTATCTTCGCTGTGATCAACAGTGGAGATCCAATATGAAATAATTTTTCATAAAATAAAGCAAGAATTTTTATGACATAACTTTTTAAATTGATTATTAATAATTATGTTTCATTATTTTATATTTAAAAAATTTATGAGTTGACATTAAGGCTAATTTGAGTGTTCATAATCATCAATCACACTACAATATTTAAAAAAAAAAAGTGGAGTTAGGTTTTATTTCAAAAGAAAAAAGAAATATATGATAATAATGTTTAATAGAAGAAAATAAATAAAATAAATAAAAGATAAACTATGAAGAAAAAAGCCTTACAAGAGGATAACAAAGTTAAAAAAAGAAGCATCAATATAAGTAGGGGTGTAAACGAACCGAACACGAACGAACAGCGGTCGTGTTCGTGTTCGGTTCGTT
>JXCR01004336.1:5076-24299 GCA_002079205.1 Phalaenopsis hybrid cultivar
AGGTCGTCATGCTCATTCATGAACTTTCTGATGGAATTTCTCAATTAATTATCAATCAAAGTTGGTTTTCCACCTAGTGTTCCCATCAGTAAATGGCGCCTTAGATGAGAAGAAGCCATGGAATCCAAGGGTGATATGCCCATTCTATATTATAATGAGTCATTGTTAGTGAGGCAACATCTCAATTTGCTCAAGAAAGCAATTTTTCTATCATCATTAAGTCAATACCTTCCATCCCATCAGCTTAACGGCTGACAGTTCATGTCATCATTGAGTAAACTTGCCATAGGTTTCTCCGCATGGTGAGTCATTCTCATCCTTCCATTTCTACTAATTGAGTTCCAAAGCCACGAAGTCTTGGACTGGCACTGAGTTGCCAGCAAATTATCGCCAACAACTCTACAATCCATCAACTACATTGTTGATGGCCTTCCTTCACCTATGACCTCCAACCTGATGACTTGAAGTCATTGAAGGCAATAAGTTAGCGTAATGAAATATACTCAGCTTTGATTGCTACATATAACAAAGCCATTGGAATACATTTTTTTTTGTCTAATTGGTTATAACACTGACTGAGATAAAAATTTTTGTGTCTCGGGCCATCTCTTGATCGCATTCGATGGATGTCACAAACATTCCGAGGTACAGATTTGAAGCTATTTCACTGTAACATAGAATTAACTACTATATACTTTAATCCATCTTAAGACTGAGAGTAATCCCCTTAATGAAAACACGCTTATGTAGAATCTAGGCTGTTGACCCAATTTTACACTTCCAATATGAATCATTCAATCTCTTAATCAAATGAACCAGATTATCTTTGTTGTGTGAAACATATGTAACCCAACTAATGCCCATTGGTGGGCCACTATATTATAATATTAGTATTAGCTTGCCCAAGTGTGCATGGGCCTTCGCCATCCAAAATACCTTATAATGTTTATTAAAAAGATGAACAGTAAAGAGTTTTAGGATTTGTAGCAAGCCTATGCTCATCGATCAACCCAAAGATTAAAAGGGTCATACAAAATGATACCACTAATCATTGAATTTAAAAGCCCTAATCATTATTTTGAAATCAAATATTAGATTATTGAATTAGGCCGATATCAACGCCAGCATTACACATACTAGATATTATAATATGTACAACCTAAGTTATGGTTAGAGATGCTTTTCTTCACATACTTATACAATGTTGTACTAACATAGGTTGTCGTTGTAGAATGTTGCAAAGACAGGCTGACGTACTAAGGTAGAAATATTCTCCCTTACAGGGGCTTATTTTAGTGCCCTCGAAAGCACCACCGCATGCTTGCCTGATTGTACATACTGTGAATGGTTAAAAAATAGAGAGAAGTTTATGCATGTACTAACATTCAATTTTGTAAGGGTGGCTTTAATTTTTGCATTTCCAGTCTACTACTTTTAAAAAAGTCATGTAAATGCTTAAATTGGTTCAGAAAAAAAGCAGCAAAACTAATAATTCAAACGAGGTTTTTCAAGCTCATTCTTTATGCATATATCATATAGAATTAAGTTATATTTATAGTGAAGCCTAACTATCTATTTATTTGGCTCTGCAATGATATATTATAAAACCTAGCTAGACTTGTACATTATTTAGTCATGTGTACATCATTTAATTGATAGTTTATGTGATTGTGCACAAATCTTGCATGCCCTTTCCATGTTTCTTCACTTGAGATGTAAATAGCCTAGTTGTGCTTTGATTAGGCTCTTAATATTTTAAATATTTTATACAGAATAAAAAACATAATAACATGTCAATATTTGAATTGGTTCAGAAACGAAAGGTCAAACTAATAATGCAAACGAAGTCTTCCAAAGCCACATATGCCATTCTTGATGTATATCTTATAGAATTAAATTATAATTATAGTGAAGCTCAACTATCTATTTTTTGTCTTTCCAATGATATAATCATTTAATTGATTCTTTATGTGATTGTGTGCTAATCTTGCAAGCCCTTTCCCATGTTTCTTCACTTGAGATGTGAATAGCTTAGATGTGCTTTGATTAGGCTCTTAAAATGTTAAATACTTTATACTAACAACTAAAAGGCTTAGAAGCAATCATAGTAGAATGACCTCTAAAATTAAGTGCATGGTTTTCCTTTTAAATAATTAATCTTTGCAAGTCAATAACTAATTGACCTATCCATTAAAAGCATTCTCATCAAATTCAATGAAAACCATAGACTCACACACATGCATAGTACATAAAATCATGTTAGATTTACGTTACACAACTCAATAAAGACTAGAAATTAAAGCAAATATGCATATGACTCATTGTATCCATTCATGATTAAGCTATCTTTACCTTAGTGGCAAGTCTTCTTCATGATGCAGTCAACAATAATAGCGAACCTAAACCCATATGGATGCAGTCACCCTAGCTAAATCTTAGGAAGTTGTCTGTCGCAACCCGGCTCGAGACTTAGAATTAACTAGAGTGGGAACAGTGGTCGGACTGTATTAAAAATTTAAATATCATTCCACATAATTTTTAGAAAACTTCCAATCTATAAAAGAGTCACTCATAATCCACAANTTCCACTTCTGAGTCAAATCCTCGATGGCATTTCTCCATTCGCCTTTCAAAATGATGGTCAAGGAATGGCTAATCACTCTTTAAGCATCCAAAGTCGGCCTCTTGAGGCTAGTGACTTTTAGGTCGTCATGCTCATTCATGAACTTTCTGATGGAATTTCTCAATTAATTATCAATCAAAGTTGGTTTTCCANAAGGCTGACGTACTAAGGTAGATATATTCTCCCTTACAGGGGCTTATTTTAGTGCCCTCGAAAGCACCGCATGCTTGCCTGATTGTACATACTGTGAATGGCTAAAAAATAGAGAGAAGTTTATGCATGTACTAACATTCAATTTTGTAAGGGTGGCTTTAATTTTTGCATTTCCAGTCTACTACTTAATTTAAAAAAGTCATGTAAATACTTAAATTGGTTCAGAAAAAAAGCAGCAAAACTAATAATTCAAACGAGGTTTTTCAAGGTCATTCTTTATGCATATATCATATAGAATTAAGTTATATTTATAGTGAAGCCTAACTATCTATTTATTTGGCTCTGCAATGATATATTATAAAACCTAGCTAGACTTGTACATTATTTATTCATGTGTACATCATTTAATTGATAGTTTATGTGATTGTGCACAAATCTTGCATGCCCTTTCCATGTTTCTTCACTTGAGATGTAAATAGCCTAGTTGTGCTTTGATTAGGCTCTTAATATTTTAAATATTTTATACAGAATAAAAACCATAAAAACATGTCAATATTTGAATTGGTTCAGAAACGAAAGGTCAAACTAATAATGCAAACCAAGTCTTTCAAAGCCACATATGCCATTCTTGATGTATATCTTATAGAATTAAATTATAATTATAGTGAAGCTCAACTATCTATTTTTTGTCTTTCCAATGATATAATCATTTAATTGATTCTTTATGTGATTGTGTGCTAATCTTGCAAGCCCTTTCCCATGTTTCTTCACTTGAGATGTGAATAGCTTAGATGTGCTTTGATTAGGCTCTTAAAATGTTAAATACTTTATACTAACAACTAAAAGGCTTAGAAGCAATCATAGTAGAATGACCTCTAAAATTAAGTGCATGGTTTTCCTTTTTAAGTAATTAATCTTTGCAAGTCAATAACTAAATGACCTATCCATTAAAAACATTCTCATCAAATTCAATGAAAACCATAGATTCACACACATGCATAGTACAATAAATCATGTTAGATTTACGTTACACAACTCAATAAAGACTAGAAATTAAAGCAAATATGCATATGAGTCATTGTATCCATTCATGATTAAGCTATCTTTACCTTAGTGGCAAGTCTTCTTCATGATGCAGTCAACAATAATAGCGAACCTAAACCCATATGGATGCAGTCACCCTAGCTAAATCTTAGGAAGTTGTCTGTCGCAACCCGGCTCGAGACTTAGAATTAACTAGAGTGGGAACAGTGGTCGGACTGTATTAAAATTTAAATATCATTCCACATAATTTTTAGAAAACTTCCAATCTATAAAAGAGTCACTCATAATCCACAAAATGTATTATACAAAAATCAAAAACATCCAAAAACCACATAATTTGTTGACAACATCTCTAACGAATAGCTAACAAAATAATCATAATATGAAAAAAAAATAGTATAAAGAAGTTACAACCATAATACCTAGCAGCGGTAGTCCTCCTCCTATAAGCTAAATCCTGCCTGTGAGACATAACAACCTGAGACTTTTTTTGCTGAAATAAAACATTAATTTCAATTGCAAGTTTGACTTAGTGAGCAATCTTAATCTAATATACATTAATTTATTATGTCAATGCTATGCATGAATGATTAAGAAAATGTAGTTCACTTATTTATAAAACTTTAAATTTTCATGTTAATTACGTATTTACTATTTTAACCTCTTTAAGAGTTATAATAGAATTACCGTCATACTTAAAGGTATTCCAAAAAATGTACAAAAATGTACCATCAAAAAATGTAACCGTATGTACCCTAAAAAATGTACCAAAAAGTATCCTAAAAACGTACTCGCAGGTACTCTAAAAAACGTACCCGAATGTAACCTCAAATTGGACCTAAAGGTATACCATTATCATTTTTGTTAAGGTGCACAAGTAGATCGCATCCCATATCAGTATCATCTGGAGTTAATTTTATATCACTTAAACTTTTACATTTTATTTCACATCAACTTAAAATCCTTTAAAATATACTTTCATATTTTCATTATTTTCCTCTCATTTATGATACACATTTCAAACTTTCAAAATGCAATACATAAGTGAAATAATTATTTTACATTGTTTAATATAGTAATTATTCCATTAATAAAATCTTAATTAATGCACAAAAAAATCAATCATAACGTTACTAGGGTGTTTGTCCACTGGATCAATATGTCTTATGAGCAAAAAAAGAGCAGATTTAATCAAGCTATCAACGATTACCCAAATAGCATCACGATTCTTACGTGATCTTGGCAACCCAATAACAAAATGCATCGCAATCTCCTCTTATTTTCACTCTACAATCTATAAAGACTACAACTGACCTCTAAGATGATGATACTCTCTCTTTACTGGCTAGCATGAAGAGCACTTAGCCACAAATTCTGTCACACTTCTCTTAAATCCTGACCACCAGAATGCTTGTTTGAGATCTTGATACATTTATTGCTCCTTGGACAAATAATATAGCCAGATAAATATGTTTCCTTCAAAATTTCTCATCTCAGATCATCAATATTTAGAACAAAAACCCTGCATTTATACCTCAATAAATCATCCCGATCTAGCACATACATCTCCAAACCGCCTAGCTTAATTTGTTCTAAGACTTTCGAAACACTACTATCTCTGGCTAAAGAATCTTCACTTTTGCCTTCAAAGTTGGCTGCATCGTCAGCTGATATAGTCGAACCATACCATCATCACCATAATCAGCTATAGATAGCTACAACTTTTCAAGATTTTTAATTAACTACTCCTGCTAAGTAAATAAACAGTTTAAATTACTTGAAGCTTTTCCACTCAATGCATATGTCACCACATTTGTCTTTTCCATATCATGTTGAATATCAAAATCATAATCTTTAATAAACTTCAGTCATCTTTGTCTCAGGTTCAGTAATTTCTGAGTGAAAGCATACTTCAAACTCTGGTGGTTAGTAAAAACTTTGCATCAACTTTGTACAGATAATGCATCCATATTTTAAGTGTAAATACAACTGATGCAATCTCCAATTCGTAAGATCCTTTTCATGATTTTTTAATTGTCGTGATGCATATACAATGATCCTACCATGTTGTATAAGTACATAACTCAAACCCCTCAAAGGTGCATCGCTGAAAATTTGAAACCAATCAAAACATGAATGAATGGCCAAAATTGGAACAGACATTAAGCAAGTCTTCAGCATCTGAAAAACCTCCTCACAACGATTTGACCATTCAAATTTCATTGCCTTCTAGGTCAATCTTTATAGTGGCACAGCAACCTGTGAGAACTCCTCGACAAATCTCTTCTTTTAACCAGTCGGACCTAAAAGCTCTTGACCTCAATGATAGTAGAAGGTCTCGGCCAATTTGCAATCTCCTTGACCTTATTCTGATCCATAGATATATCTTCTTCACTGATAATATGTACAAGAAAAGCTACAATCACATTTGGAAAATTTGACAAAAAGTGTATTCTCCTTCAAATTTTTTAGCATAGTCGGGGGTGTAAACGGGCCAAACATGAGCAAGCTTGAGCTTTAGCTCATGTTCTACTCGTTTAAAAATATAATTTTTCGTGTTCGACTCGTTTATATTTCGAACACATAAAATTTGTGTGTTAGACTTGTTTGATTAGTGAGCCGAACAAAAGCGGTTCGCAAACAGAAATCCATTTTGATAACTCTAGTCTCGCAGGCATAAGATGTTAAAGGTACGGACGAAATTTAAATTTTTTTATTTATATTAAAACATCATTTAAATATAATTTAATATATTTTTATTCTTTTTTTAATTAAAAATTTTGATGGATTATAGATCTTTATAGTCTTGTAGACAATTAAATTTTAAAAAAAAAGTACTCATCAATTTTATATATATATATATATATATATATATTATTTCGAGTCAAACTGAGTCGAACACGGACAAACAAATGTTTGTTCATGTTCTACTCGTTTCTATATCGAGCACAAAAAAATTGTTAGTGTTCAACTCGTTTACTTAGCGAACGAATCAAGCATGAGCTTCTTAGCGAACCCAACATAAATTGTTCACGAATAATGAGTCATTTTGACAGTCATAAGCACATGTAAATAATATGTATGGTTGGCTTCATCACTTAAATATATAGAATATCATCAACAAATAAAATCATGAAAGTATCTAAAAGCTGCCTGAAGACCCTGTTCATCGGGTTCATGAAAACTGCTAGAGCACTTATCAGTACAAATGGTATCAACACGACTTCATAGTGCCCAAATTTAGTCCAAAAAGCTGCCTTCACTATGTCTTCTTCTTTAATCCTCAGGTGGAGATAACCTGACCTTAAATAAATTATTGAAAAATAGATAAGCCCCTTCAAACATGTCAAATAAATCATTAGTCCTTGGCAGCGGATGTTTTTTTTAACTGTGAGCTTATTTAACTCCCTGTAGTCAATGCCCATCCTGAAGCTCCCATCCTTCTTCACAAATAATATTGGAGCTCCCCAAGGTGAAGTGTTGGGCCTGATTAACCAATTANTAAGTAATTAATCTTTGCAAGTCAATAACTAAATGACCTATCCATTAAAAACATTCTCATCAAATTCAATGAAAACCATAGATTCACACACATGCATAGTACAATAAATCATGTTAGATTTACGTTACACAACTCAATAAAGACTAGAAATTAAAGCAAATATGCATATGAGTCATTGTATCCATTCATGATTAAGCTATCTTTACCTTAGTGGCAAGTCTTCTTCATGATGCAGTCAACAATAATAGCGAACCTAAACCCATATGGATGCAGTCACCCTAGCTAAATCTTAGGAAGTTGTCTGTCGCAACCCGGCTCGAGACTTAGAATTAACTAGAGTGGGAACAGTGGTCGGACTGTATTAAAATTTAAATATCATTCCACATAATTTTTAGAAAACTTCCAATCTATAAAAGAGTCACTCATAATCCACAAAATGTATTATACAAAAATCAAAAACATCCAAAAACCACATAATTTGTTGACAACATCTCTAACGAATAGCTAACAAAATAATCATAATATGAAAAAAAAATAGTATAAAGAAGTTACAACCATAATACCTAGCAGCGGTAGTCCTCCTCCTATAAGCTAAATCCTGCCTGTGAGACATAACAACCTGAGACTTTTTTTGCTGAAATAAAACATTAATTTCAATTGCAAGTTTGACTTAGTGAGCAATCTTAATCTAATATNCTGGTCTACCATAGCTCCTCTGAGGTGGTGCAGCATTGACCCTGGAATCTTTGGAGCCCTTTGACCCACTCCAGGGCAGTTCTTCGCTATATGTCCTGACTGATAGCACCAAAAGTAGGTATTGAACCCAGACAGACATTCGCACTTATGAGATTTTCTATGCTTGCCAAATTTCATAAATTTAAATTGAGTGTCAACTTTGTTGGATCTAGCCTTCTTAGCATCCGCATTACTTGACTGGAAGAACTGCATACTCTAAGAGCCTTGAGGAAATTTGTAACTTTCTGAATTTCTTATATTCTGAAAATCCTTTCCTTTGAGTAGCCTCCAAATCTAGCTCAATCCTCTTAACTACCTACACGATGACAGAATAATCATCGATTCCAATAGGAATCAATGATTGTCTAATAATATCTTTCAATCCAAATTAAAATAGGCGACACGTCTCCCCTGAATTTGGAATCAACTAGGGTGCATGCTTTAAAAGCACGGTGAATTCAACTTCATATTGCATTATAGAGTGATCACCTAGTATCAATCGAATAAATTGCTCTACATTTGCCTCCTAGGGGGGTCAGTGGTACAACAAGTCTATAAAATGTTCACAATCTAGTCCAACTGAACTATGTGGCTGGCTCTACTCCTATATTTCTCCCGTAATTATCCTCGTCACCATCTCTCTGTTTTTCCCTCTTTTTCCCTCTAACGCAAATGTGGTCAGTATAACCATCCTCTTAGAAGGACAAAATAACTCATCTAAGATCTTCTCAACCCTCAGCAGCCAGTTTTCAGCATCCACTGGACCTCCTCATCAAAAAAAGAAAAGTGGTCTCAAATCCTGAAAAAATTTCAAGTACTTCCATCTGACCACTTCAACTAGAACAGGTCAGAGTTTGAGATTTCTTAATCAATTGAGTNACATCCACTGGACCTCCTCATCAAAAAAAGAAAAGTGGTCTCAAATCCTGAAATAATTTCAAGTACTTCCATCTGACCACTTCAACTAGAACAGGTCAGAGTTTGAGATTTCTTAATCAATTGAGTTACTACAGTCATCATCTTAGTAAATGCTTGTATTCACAGTAATTTGTGGGGATTTCTCAAATTCTATCATATCATCTCTAGTTTTTTCCCCCTATTTTTATATTTCTGAAATAATTATAATTAAACACAATTTAGCCCTTTATTAATACTACTTATAAAATAATTTAATCATCAATATGACTATTTTTAAGTATGATCTAACCTAATTTCTCTGATACCACTTTCATCACGACCAAATCCGGAAGTTAAAATTAACTAAGGCAGAAATAGTAGTCTAACAGTATAAACATTTCTATATCATTCCACATAATTTTTAGAAAACTCCCAATATATACATTTATAACCCACAAAGTGTAATATACAAAAAATCAAAATATCCAGAAACCACATAATCTGTAGATAGCATCTCTAACCAACACTAAATAATATAATCAAAATATAAAAGAAAATAATACAAAAAAACTACAATGATAATAGATAATAGCAATAATCCTCCTATAAACTAAATCCTGCCTGACAGATATAACAACTTAAGACTTTTCTTTCCTAAAATAAAACGTTAANAATAGCATCTCTAACCAACACTAAAAAATATAATCAAAATATAAAAGAAAATAATACAAAGAAACTACAATGATAATAGATAATAGCAATAACCCTCCTATAAACTAAATCCTGCCTGACAGATATAACAACTTAAGACTTTTCTTTCCTAAAATAAAACGTTAATTTTAACCGCAAGTTTGACTTAATGAGCAATCTTAATTTAAAATAAATTAAATTATTATGTCAATACAATATATGAAAGAACAAAGAAAATACAGTTCATTTATTTATAAATATTTAAATATTCATGCTAAATTTATCTTTTCCCGTTTCACTTAAAGCATTTACCGTTTTAATTTTTTTAAAATTAAAAAAGAATTACTATCATACCCGAAGATATCCTCAAAAGAATAACTAAAGGTACCATAAAAATCGTACCCATATGTACTCTCAAAAATCGTACTCATATATACCCTTAAATTGCACCCAAATGTACACCTTTATTATTTCATTTAATCTGCACAAGTATAGCACATCTTCTTCAAGTACCATCTAGGCATAATCCAGTAGAATTTAAACTTTTACATTTCATTTCATATTAATNCAAAGGTACCATAAAAAATCGTACCCATATGTACTCTCAAAAATCGTACTCATATATACCCTTAAATTGCACCCGAATGTACACCTTTATTATTTCATTTAATCTGCACAAGTATAACACATCTTCTTCAAGTACCATCTAGGCATAATCCAGTAGAATTTAAACTTTTACATTTCATTTCATATTAATTTAAAATCTTTTAGAATGTAACTTCATCTTTCTGTCATTTTTCTCTCATTTATGATACGTTTCAAACTTGAAAATGCAATACCTTCCTCAAATCATGATAATTTGTGGGCTTATTTCACACTTCCTAATAAAAAAAAATTAATAACACTAATTAATTTAACTAATTATATCATTAATTGGAATATTAATACAGGGTATAACATTTACCTTATAGGTTTTCAGGTCAATCTTTCCCTTGCTCGCTTCATCAATTTCTTTTCCTTCAAAGCAAAAATTCCTATGTTAAAGTTCTGATTCAATTTGACATTGCATTAAACACTCACACGCACACACATATATAATACATAACATTTTATCAATTCATATGATTAAATTTAAATTGACCGTATAATAATCGGTCGATTGCCCTATCTCACACGCGTTTAAAGCTCCATCTTCCCACAGAACGAGAGTTTCTTCACTTCAGCCTTCGATCACAACTTCTTCTACACACGAGCACAAAATGAAAGACTTTCCTCCTTCAATCTCGATGCAAAATCTTCTGCTACGGCTAGCACAATGCCAAGTGTGACCTCCTTAGGGTCTGGCTTCNTTTGACGATCTTTCTATGGCAATCAATGGTGACACTTTTTAGAAATATAATTCATGCATAAAATGACCTCAAACTCTACCAAGGGTAATACAATAAGCTGTGCTTCAAAATATTTTCTGACAATCATAAGCTTCACCTCACATGATTGATTTTTGATTAACTTCCAGAAAAGTATTATTTGGCACTCTAACTGATGGTATCACAAGTATTGAAATAACATTCAATTGCATCACTTTAACCAGTTCCCCAGCTATAAAAGAGTGATGCTCCCGAATCAAACAACATTCTTATTGACATGTTTTGAAGATATATGGTACCTATTAAAAAAATCATTACATTGAACATTTAGAGTTGACTTATTAATATAACTAAGTTTTTATGGGTGGGTTATTATGAAAAACAGGACATAAATTTCATCATGCTTAAACATGCACTAGGTTAACATTCCAAAGAGTAAAACATACTTCTGATCACGTCAGGAAAGTCCTTAACTTATTGTTGTGAAAGTGCATATACTCTGAGTTGGACATTTTGTTGAGTTTGACAAGGATTCGGCACAGATTCTAAAGATTCAACTGTCTTTGGTCTACCATAGCTCCTCTGAGGTGGTGCAGCATTGACCCTGGAATCGTTGGAGCCCTTTGACCCACTCCAGAGCAGTTCTTCGCTATATGTCCTGACTGATAGCACCAAAAGTAGGTATTGAACCCAGACAGACATTCGCACTTATGAGATTTTCTATGCTTGTCAAATTTCATAATTTCAAATTGAGTGTCAACTTTGTTGGATCTAGCCTTCTTAGCATCCGCATTACTTGACTGAAAGAACTGCATACTCTAAGAGCCTTGAGGAAATTTGTAACTTTCTGAATTTCTTACATTCTGAAAATCCTTTCCTTTGAGTAGCCTCCAGATCTAGCTCAATCCTCTTAACTACCTACACGATGACAGAATAATCATCGATTCCAATAGGAATCAATGACTGTCTAATAATATCTTTCAATCCAAATTAAAATAGGCGACACGTCTCCCCTGAATTTGGAATCAACTAGGGTGCATGCTTTAAAAGCATGGTGAATTCAACTTCATATTGCATTATAGAAAGATCACCTAGTATCAATCGAATAAACTGCTCTGCATTTGCCTCCTAGGGGGGTCAGTGGTACAACAAGTCTATAAAATGTTCACAATCTAGTCCAACTGAACTATGTGGCTGGCTCTACTCCTATATTTCTCCCGTAATTATCCTCGTCACCATCTCTCCGCTTTTCCCTCTTTTTCCCTATAACGCAAATGTGGTTAGTATAACCATCCTCTTAGAAGGACAAAATAACTCATCTAAGATCTTCTCAACCCTCAGCAGCCAGTTTTCAGCATCCACTGGACCTCCTCATCAAAAAAAGAAAAGTGGTCTCAAATCCTGAAAAAATTTCAAGTACTTCCATCTGACCACTTCAACTAGAACAGGTCAGAGTTTGAGATTTCTTAATCAATTGAGTTANTCCCATCTATATCACCATTACTTTGAATAATAGACCTGAGATATCTAAATCGTTCACACCTTTTAGTGATTTAATCACCCTATTTATAATTCTGCCACTAGAGCTACTACTACTAAAATTACATTCAATGTATTCAGTTTTAGTTCCACTCAAACGAAGGCCTTTAGACTCCAATGTAGACCTCCATAACTCCTATTTTTCTAGCACTCTTTCTATAGTCTTGTCCACAATTAGATATTCCTCATGAAGAAAAAAACTGAGGCTGTATAAATCTTTCAATCCTTCTATCACATGATTTCCACTCAATTTCAATGCAAAATTTGAATTAATAAATCTGAAAATACAAAGGAATACTTCAACTCTATCATTGGACCCTATATAGCAAAGAACGGTATAATCCATGTGAATTCTTAAGTTGAAACTCCACGATAAAATAGGATAGCTAAGAGAAAAAATAGGNCATCACATGATTTCCACTCAATTTCAATGCAAAATTTGAATTAATAAATCTGAAAATGCAAAGGAATACTTTAACTCTATCATTGGACCCTATATAGCAAAAAACGGTATAATCCATGTGAATTCTTAAGTTGAAACTCCACGATAAAATAGGATAGCTAAGAGAAAAAATAGACATCTCCTAATGGTATCTAGATCTATAATGTTTTCTCACAATATCTCAAAAATTTTCTAGGAAGATATCGTGCTCACAGCCACATACCTTAATAATAGGGAAAAATTCTCTCTAGACTCCAGACATAGCTCTATGTGCGGACTCCAATAACATGTCGTCATGTGTGCTACATTGCGGAAGGTTATTTTAGAGTTATTGAAGAGAAATCTATATGTTGCACTTCAATAACCCTAAAATAACTCCGAAATAACCTCCGCGGTTCCATTTCAATAACCCCGAAATAACATCGTGAGGATTATTTCGGAGTTATTTCTGGGTTATTTCGATATTATTGAAGTGAAATATATGGATTTCTTTTAATAGCCCCGAAATAACCTCGGTGGTGTTATTTTGGAGGTTATTGAAGTGAAACCGCGGAGGTTATTTCGGGGTTATTTCGTGGTTATTGCAGAGACCGCGGCTCCACTTTAATACTTTTTAGGTGGGCCCGATATAACACAGATGGCGGTACATTACTAGGAATCCACACATAGAGCAACGTCCGAAGTCCGGTTATAAAATTTGTCCAATTAATAGAATGCCAAGCAGAGTCATTGGATTTAAAACTTCTCGATATTGTGATGGAAAAATACCCTCATGTTAGAGTCTTCTCATCCAATATTTTTCTAAGATTATTTGGTTCTCTTTCGTTCACATTCACCAATGAAACTGCACAAAGCTTGACCAAAAATTAATCCAATGTATCTTCATTAGGTATGCTTCTAACAAAAAGGGGTACGATGTNTTAATAAGGAAAAATTTTCTCTCTAGACTCCAGACGTAGCTCTATGTGCGGACTCCAATAATATGTTGTCATGTGTGCTACATTGCGGAAGGTTATTTCAGAGTTATTGAAGAGAAATCTATATGTTGCACTTCAATAACCCTAAAATAACTCCGAAATAACCTCCGCAGTTCCATTTCAATAACCCCGAAATAACATCGTGAAAATTATTTCGGAGTTATTTCTGGGTTATTTCGAGGTTATTGAAGTGGAATATATGGATTTCTTTTAATAGCCCCGAAATAACCTCGGTGGTGTTATTTTGGAGGTTATTGAAGTGAAATCGCGGAGGTTATTTCGGGGTTATTTCGTGGTTATTGCAGAGACCGCGGCTCCACTTTAATATTTTTTAGGTGGGCCCGATATAACACAGATGGCGGTACATTACTAGGAATCCACACATAGAGCAACGTCCGAAGTCCGGTTATAAAATTTTTCCAATTAATAGAATGCCAAGCAGGGTCGTTGGATTTAAAACTTCTCGATATTGTGATGGAAAAATACCCTCATGTTAGAGTCTTCTCATCCAATATTTTCCTAAGAATATTTGGTTCTCTTTTGTTCACATTCACCAACGAAACTACACAAAGCTTGACCAAAAATTAATCCAATGTATCTTCATTAGGTATGCTTCTAACAAAAAGGGGTACGATGTTATTCTCTCATTATAAAAAAAAAATATTATAACTGCATGGATCTTATCTTCTTTGAAAACCAACCCTATTACCCCAAATCCGATGTTAAATGGGAGAGTTTGAATGAATATCAGACTTGGAGCACTGCTTTGGATACCTACACTAATCTCCCTAAAATATTATGAATATCCACAATGATCTAGAGTCATCACAATCAAGTATCCTTCCTTATAACCATCATATCTCCCAATTTCCACCTATTGAGAACAACAAACCTGAGATTGACAACAAGAACTTCATGTGTATTAGGAGAAAAAAACCACTACATAGGATAAAGATAATATATAACCACAAGGTTGTTGACAAGTAAACCTGAATTCACACATTTCAGAAGTTCTAAGGGAAGGGGAATCCAGTAGAGAAAATGAGAAAATGTGCACAAATTATCATATCCAGAATTATGTTGCCTATGGGAAGCTATTATAAACATATAAAATTTTTGTATCTAACCTTGACAGTGTGCAGATATCCAAATCAGTTCATGAACCACGTCAACGTCAAAAATGAAAAAAAATATATTTGAAGGAGATCCAAGCACTTAATCTAAATGACACATGAACCTTTACAATGCTACCTTCAGATAAAAGACCCGTTGGGTGAAAGTGGGTGTTCAATGTCAAGTACAAAATAGATGGACGCATTGAGAGGTTCAAGGCTAAGTTGGGAGTCAGAAGCTTCACTCAGTCTTATGTGATAAATTACTAAAAGACCTTTGCTCTCGTGGCCAAGTTAAACGTCATAAGGATTCTTCTTTCCTTAACAGTGAACAATGAGAGAAATTGCATCAACTTGATATCAAGAACGTGTTTTTGAATGGAGACCTTTAGAAATTAGTGTATATGAAAATCCCATCATGACGGAAAAATGATTCAAATGAATATTTGATTTTTAAATTAAAAAGATCATTTTTTGGTCACAAATAATCTCTAAGGACTTGGTTTGACCAGTTTACCAAGTTTATGAAATCTAATGAATACATCTAATGCCAAGATGATCATATACTATCATAAAGCATACGTAGAGTTAAGAAGGTTATACTCATTATCTAGGTATATATTATAATCTTGACAGGAGATGATGAAAAAGAGATTGAAAATATTAAAAAGATCCTTGCCACTAAGTTGAAGTTAAGAATCTATAAGCGAGGAGATACTTTCTAGGCATGGAAGTGGTCAAATCAAAGATTGGTATTGTGATATCCGAAAGAAGGAACATTCTACACTTATTAAAGGAGATAGGAAGGCTAAGGTGCAAACCTACGGAGACTCCTATGAATTTTTACAAAAAGTTACATTCAGAAGAAAAAAAGAAACCAGTTAAAAAGTAGATACCAGAAATTGGTAGTTAAGCTTATCTATCAATCATACACTGGACCAGATATCGCTTACTTATCAACATTATGAGTCAATATATGAAGAGTCTGAATGAAGAATATTTGAAAATGATTTACAGAATAATGACGTTTCTCAAAAAAACCTTCAGCAGAGGATTGTTGTTTAAGAAATAAGATAACATAAAGATAGAGGGGTACATTGATGTTAGTTTAGTAGAACTCAAGAACAAAAGATCCACGCCTGGGTATTATTCCTATGTTAGGGGGAAATCATGTCACTTAGAGAAGCAAGAAGTAAGCAGTGATCTCTAAAAATAGTATTGAATTTGAGTATCGAGCACTTGCTTCGGGAATTTACAAGAAATATAAAATCCAAATGTTACTAAATGAGTTGGGGTACTCCATAGTCAATCTGATTAAGATATTCTATAACAGTCAAGCAGACATTAGTATTATAAGGAATCTTGTGCAACAAGACAGAACTAAGCACATTAAGGCTAATAGATATTTTATCTCTGAATAGGTCAATTGAGGCATTAGTCACTTAGAGTGTGTTTGACGCCGCGTTCTTCGCTTGGCGTGGCCCCAAAAAGCATATTTTTTCCCTTTTCGAATACACGAGCGCGGGCGCGGGTGCATTTTTAAGAAAATCGGACAAAACGTGGGCCCGCATTTTGTATTAATTTATCACCTGGCTTTTACTACCTTACTCTCTCGCTCCCCTCGAGAACGAGCTTCTCTCTCATCACCCTAGAGGTAAGATCCCCGCTTGCCTCCTCCTGTCCCATCCATGGTTTGTACTTCGTCTCCGCTTGGCTTTTTTGCTATCCCTATAACCTTTGTTATTCATCTCTGCTTGGCTCCTCTGCTCTCCGTCAGCCCACGGCATTCTCTATCACTATTCTCTAGCATTATGTTTTTGTGATGGTTGTGTGAGCTCTATTCGGTCGTTGATTTTCATTTGGTTGTTCACTATTGTCAGATTTTATAATTTATGTGATTTTGATTTTTGCAATTCATGTGATTTTGCATTGGTGTTAGATTTTCTTTATTGTCAATGGGGTGATTACTTTTACTGTGAATTGGGTGATGTTGTGGTGGTTGTAGTTGTGCTGTGGTGAGGAGCACATGTGATGTGATTGTGATGTGGTTGTGCTGTGGTGAGGACTACTTGTGTTGTGGGTTGGGTGGTTGTGGTTGTGGGTTATGGTGGTTGTGCTGCGGGTTGTGGTGTTGTGGGTTGTGGTGGATGTACTGTAGATTGGGTGATTGTGGTGATGTCTTGTGAGATATATGTGGAGATGTGGTTGGATGGTTGTACGTTAGGTGGTTGTGGTGTTGTGTCTTGTGGTGTGGTGGCTGTAGGTTATATGTCGATGTGTGGTTGAGTAGTTGTGGTGTGGTGGCTATGGATCGTGTGGTTGGGGTGTTGTGGATTGTGGTGTGATGGTTGTGGCTTGTGTTTCGATGTGTGGTTGGGTGGTTGGGTGGTTGGGTGATTTTGGTGTGGTGGCTGTGAGTTGTGGTGGTTGTGTTGTGGGTTGGGGTGGCTCTGTTGTGGGTTGTGGTGGTTGTGGTGTTGTGTCTTGTAGTGTGGTGGATGTGGGATGTGTGTGGTGTGGTTGGATGGTTGTGGTGTGATGGTTGCGGGTTGTGTGATTGAGGTGATTTCTTATGGATGATGGCTGTGGGTTGTGAGTGGATTTGTGGTTGGGTGGTTGTGGTGTGGTGATTGTGGGTTTAGTGGTTGTGTTGTGAGTTGTGATAGTTATGTTTTAGGTTGTGGTCGTGTTGTCGATTGGGTAGTGGTTCTATGCCTTGTGGTGTGGTGGTTGTAGGATGTGTGTGGAGGTGCGGTTAGATGGTTGTGGGGTGGTGGTTGTGGGTTGTGGTGGTTGTGTCATGGGTTATGTTGGTTGTGTTGTGGTTTGGGTGGTTGTAGTGTTGTGTCTCGTGGTGTCATGGCCGTGAGATGTGTGTGGAGATGTCGTTGAATGGTTGTGGTGTGCTGGTTGTGGATTGTGGTGGTTGTGTTTTGGGTTGTGGTGGCTATGTTGTGGGGTGGTTGAAGTTATTAAAGATATGCAGTGGCTAAAATCATTAAAGATATGCGATATAACACTTTTGCAAGCACTACTATTTATAGAATCGGTAAGAGAATGTATTTATATATCTATCATGGAATGGTTAATTTATTTCCTTACATACAAATTATACTTGAAAAGGGGTTGGGCAGTGTGGTATGTTTGTAAATGAAGCAAAGTTTTAATGTGATAGGCTCCAAGGAATGAGAAAAAGATATTTATAAATAGTTATGACAATTGATTGTCGTTGGAGGTGGTCGTGATGCCTATAGTTGTGTGTGGAGGTTGTGGTTCTGTTATGGAGACGTGGGTGTGGTTGTGTTATGGTGGATGTGGTTGTGTTGTGTGCGGAGGTTGTGGTTGGGGTGTTGTGGTGGTTGTTATTGTGGATTGTGGTTGTCTGGTTGTGTTGGCTCATATGTTGGCTGTGGTTGCTACAAATATTAATGTTTTGCTTTTTTTGTGCTAATAACGCAGCGGTTAAGACTTCATGTTTGACGATGATCATTTACACGTCCCGCCTAAATCATTTGAAAATCACATAAGACAATATATACCATAGCCAGAGGTAGATTCACAAGAAGGTTGCACCCAGGATGGCAGAGGTGTTGGAGAAATGATTGAATTGAGAGAGCGGATTACAGACGTCATTGTTGAATGTTGAATGGGTCGATTCTTATTTAGTTTATACAGTTCATGTCTATTTTCATTACTTGTATATTTGATATTAATTGTTTGGGTTTTCTATGATGCTTGTAATTGTTTTTTTTTTCTTTTTGAGGGTTTGTGAGGTTTATGATGAGAAGTTTGACCTTATGGTTCTTCTGACTTGTTTGTTAGTATTTGTTGATTAGTGTCACATGTAAAATTCTAATAAAGGCAACCAAGTTTCTCTCTTCTTTTCGATGCTACAATTTTTTAGGTTCCTTTAGATGACATTTTTAGTGATATGCATATGTGACACACACGAGTTTGGTATTATGTGGGTTAAAGGCAACCAAGAACGTTTTTTAAGGTTTGTTGTCTTCTTGTAGTGACAATTCGTTAGTTGGTATACTGAGTCCTCTGAGACCTCACGCCTCCACAAACTGTAATTAATTACTTCTTTTATCAATTTATACTTATGTTATAACTAATGAATTGTCTTTTAAAGCATTCAG
>JXCR01004336.1:24931-48212 GCA_002079205.1 Phalaenopsis hybrid cultivar
GGTTGTGGTGGCTATGTTGTGGGGTGGTTGAAGTTATTAAAGATATGCGGTGGCTGAAATCATTAAAGATATGCGATATAACACTTTTACAAGCACTACTATTTATAGAATCGGTAAGAGAATGTATTTATATATCTATCATGGAATGGTTAATTTATTTCCTTTCATACAAATTATACTTGAAAAGGGGTTGGGCAGTGTGGTATGTTTGTAAATGAAGCAAAGTTTTAATGTGATAGGCTCCAAGGAATGAGAAAAAGATATTTATAAATAGTTATGACAATTGATTGTCGTTGGAGGTGGTCGTGATGCCTATAGTTGTGTGTGGAGGTTGTGGTTCTGTTATGGAGACGTGGGTGTGGTTGTGTTATGGTGGGTGTTGTTATGTTGTGTGCGGAGGTTGTGGATGGGGTGTTGTGGTGGTTGTTATTGTGGGTTGTTATTGTGGGTTGTTGTTGTCTGGTTGTGTTGGCTCATATGTTGGTTGTGGTTGCTACAAATATTAATGTTTTGCTTTTTTTGTGCTAATAACGCAGCGGTTAAGACTTCATGTTTGACGATGATCATTTACACGTCCCGCCTAAATCATTTGAAAATCACATAAGACAATATATACCATAGCCAGAGGTAGATTCACAAGAAGGTTGCACCCAGGATGGCAGAGGTGTTGGAGAAATGGTTGAATTGAGAGAGCGGATTACAGACGTCATTGTTGGATGTTGAATGGGTCGATTCTTATTTATTTTATACAGTTCATGTCTATTTTCATTACTTGTATATTTGATATTAATTATTTGGGTTTTCTATGATGCTTGTAATTGTTATTTTTTCTTTTTTCTTTTTGAGGGTTTGTGAGGTTTATGATGAGAAGTTTGACCTTATGGTTCTTCTGACTTGTTTGTTAGTATTTGTTGATTAGTGTCACATGTAAAATTCTAATAAAGGCAACCAAGTTTCTCTCTTCTTTTCGATGCTACAATTTTTTAGGTTCCTTTAGATGACATTTTTAGTAATATGCATATGTGACACACACGAGTTTGGTATTACGTGGGTTAAAGGCAACCAAAAACGTTTTTTATAAGGTTTGTTGTCTTCTTGTAGTGACAATTCGTTAGTTGGTATACTGAGTCCTCTGAGACCTCACGCCTCCNGTGTTGTTATGTTGTGTGCGGAGGTTGTGGATGGGGTGTTGTGGTGGTTGTTATTGTGGGTTGTTATTGTGGGTTGTTGTTGTCTGGTTGTGTTGGCTCATATGTTGGTTGTGGTTGCTACAAATATTAATGTTTTGCTTTTTTTGTGCTAATAACGCAGCGGTTAAGACTTCATGTTTGANGATACATTTTTTTTGTCTAATTGGTTATAACACTGACTCAGATAAAATTTTTTGTGTCTCGGGCCATCTCTTGATCGCATTCGATGGATGTCACAAACATTCTGAGGTACAGATTTGAAGCTATTTCACTGTAACATAGAATTAACTACTATATACTTTAATCCATCTTAAGACTGAGAGTAATCCCCTTAATGAAAACACGCTTATGTAGAATCTAGGCTGTTGACCCAATTTTACACTTCCAATATGAATCATTCAATCTCTTAATCAAATGAACCAGATTATCTTTGTTGTGTGAAACATATGTAACCCAACTAATGCCCATTGGTGGGCCACTATATTATAATAATAGTATTAGCTTGCCCAAGTGTGCATGGGCCTTCGCCATCCAAAATACCTTATAATGTTTATTAAAAAGATGAACAGTAAAGAGTTTTAGGATTTGTAGCAAGCCTATGCTCATCGATCAACCCAAAGATTAAAAGGGTCATAAAAAATGATACCACTAATCATTGAATTTAAAGCCCTAATCATTATTTTGAAATCAAATATTAGATTATTGAATTAGGCCGATATCAACGCCAGCATTACACATACTAGATATTATAATATGTACAACCTAAGTTATGGTTAGAGTTGCTTTTCTTCACATACTTATACAATGTTGTACTAACATAGGTTGTCGTTGTAGAATGTTGCAAAGACAGGCTGACGTACTAAGGTAGAAATATTCTCCCTTACAGGGGCTTATTTTAGTGCCCTCGAAAGCACCACCGCATGCTTGCCTGATTGTACATACTGTGAATGGTTAAAAAATAGAGAGAAGTTTATGCATGTACTAACATTCAATTTTGTAAGGGTGGCTTTAATTTTTGCATTTCCAGTCTACTACTTTTAAAAAAGTCATGTAAATGCTTAAATTGGTTCAGAAAAAAAGCAGCAAAACTAATAATTCAAACGAGGTTTTTCAAGCTCATTCTTTATGCATATATCATATAGAATTAAGTTATATTTATAGTGAAGCCTAACTATCTATTTATTTGGCTCTGCAATGATATATTATAAAACCTAGCTAGACTTGTACATTATTTAGTCATGTGTACATCATTTAATTGATAGTTTATGTGATTGTGCACAAATCTTGCATGCCCTTTCCATGTTTCTTCACTTGAGATGTAAATAGCCTAGTTGTGCTTTGATTAGGCTCTTAATATTTTAAATATTTTATACAGAATAAAAAACATAATAACATGTCAATATTTGAATTGGTTCAGAAACGAAAGGTCAAACTAATAATGCAAACGAAGTCTTCCAAAGCCACATATGCCATTCTTGATGTATATCTTATAGAATTAAATTATAATTATAGTGAAGCTCAACTATCTATTTTTTGTCTTTCCAATGATATAATCATTTAATTGATTCTTTATGTGATTGTGTGCTAATCTTGCAAACCCTTTCCCATGTTTCTTCACTTGAGATGTGAATAGCTTAGATGTGCTTTGATTAGGCTCTTAAAATGTTAAATACTTTATACTAACAACTAAAAGGCTTAGAAGCAATCATAGTAGAATGACCTCTAAAATTAAGTGCATGGTTTTCCTTTTTAAGTAATTAATCTTTGCAAGTCAATAACTAAATGACCTATCCATTAAAAACATTCTCATCAAATTCAATGAAAACCATAGATTCACACACATGCATAGTACAATAAATCATGTTAGATTTACGTTACACAACTCAATAAAGACTAGAAATTAAAGCAAATATGCATATGAGTCATTGTATCCATTCATGATTAAGCTATCTTTACCTTAGTGGCAAGTCTTCTTCATGATGCAGTCAACAATAATAGCGAACCTAAACCCATATGGATGCAGTCACCCTAGCTAAATCTTAGGAAGTTGTCTGTCGCAACCCGGCTCGAGACTTAGAATTAACTAGAGTGGGAACAGTGGTCGGACTGTATTAAAATTTAAATATCATTCCACATAATTTTTAGAAAACTTCCAATCTATAAAAGAGTCACTCATAATCCACAAAATGTATTATACAAAAATCAAAAACATCCAAAAACCACATAATTTGTTGACAACATCTCTAACGAATAGCTAACAAAATAATCATAATATGAAAAAAAAATAGTATAAAGAAGTTACAACCATAATACCTAGCAGCGGTAGTCCTCCTCCTATAAGCTAAATCCTGCCTGTGAGACATAACAACCTGAGACTTTTTTTGCTGAAATAAAACATTAATTTCAATTGCAAGTTTGACTTAGTGAGCAATCTTAATCTAATATACATTAATTTATTATGTCAATGCTATGCATGAATGATTAAGAAAATGTAGTTCACTTATTTATAAAACTTTAAATTTTCATGTTAATTACGTATTTACTATTTTAACCTCTTTAAGAGTTATAATAGAATTACCGTCATACTTAAAGGTATTCCAAAAAATGTACAAAAATGTACCATCAAAAAATGTAACCGTATGTACCCTAAAAAATGTACCAAAAAGTATCCTAAAAACGTACTCGCAGGTACTCTAAAAAACGTACCCGAATGTAACCTCAAATTGGACCTAAAGGTATACCATTATCATTTTTGTTAAGGTGCACAAGTAGATCGCATCCCATATCAGTATCATCTGGAGTTAATTTTATATCACTTAAACTTTTACATTTTATTTCACATCAACTTAAAATCCTTTAAAATATACTTTCATATTTTCATTATTTTCCTCTCATTTTTTCATTGCTTAAAATATACTTTCACATTTTATTTCACATCAACTTAAACTCGCAGGTACTTTAAAATATACCTCTCAAACTTTCAAAATGCAATACATAAGTGAAATAATTATTTTACATTGTTTAATATAGTAATTATTCCATTAATAAAATCTTAATTAATGCATAAAAAAAATCAATCATAACGTTACTAGGGTGCTTGTCCACTGGATCAATATGTCTTATGAGCAAAAAAAGAGCAGATTTAATCAAGCTATCAACGATTACCCAAATAGCATCACGATTCTTACGTGATCTTGGCAACCCAATAACAAAATGCATCACAATCTCCTCTTATTTCCACTCTACAATCTGTAAAGACTACAACTGACCTCTAAGATGATACTCTCTCTTTACTGGCTAGCATGAAGAGCACTTAGCCACAAATTCTGTCACACTTCTCTTAAATCCTGACCACCAGAATGCTTGTTTAAGATCTTGATACATTTATTGCTCCTTGGACAAATAATATAGCCAGATAAATATGTTTCCTTCAAAATTTCTCATCTCAGATCATCAATATTTAGAACAAAAACCCTGCATTTATACCTCAATAAATCATCCCGATCTAGCACATACATCTCCAAACTGCCTAGCTTAATTTGTTCTAAGACTTTCGAAACACTACTATCTCTGGCTAAAGAATCTTCACTTTTGCCTTCAAAGTTGGCTGCATCGTCAGCTGATATAGTCGAACCATACCATCATCACCATAATCAGCTATAGATAGCTACAACTTTTCAAGATTTTTAATTAACTACTCCTGCTGAGTAAATAAACAGTTTAAATTACTTGAAGCTTTTCCACTCAATGCATATGTCACCACATTTGTCTTCTCCATATCATGTTGAATATCAAAATCATAATCTTTAATAAACTTCAGTCATCTTTGTCTCAGGTTCAGTAATTTCTGAGTGAAAACATGCTTCAAACTCTGATGGTTAGTAAAAACTTTGCATCAACTTTGTACAGATAATGCATCCATATTTTAAGTGTAAATACAACTAATGCAATCTCCAATTCGTAAGATCCTTTTCATGATTTTTTAATTATCGTGATGCATATACAATGATCCTACCATGTTGTATAAGTACATAACTCAAACCCCTCAAAGGTGCATCACTGAAATTTGAAACCAATCAAAACATGAATGAATGGCCAAAATTGGAACAGACATTAAGCAAGTCTTCAGCATCTGAAAAACCTCCTCACAACGATTTGACCATTCAAATTTCATTGCCTTCTAGGTCAATCTTTATAGTGGCACAGCAACCTGTGAGAACTCCTCGACAAATCTCTTCTATTAACCAGTCGGACCTAAAAAGCTCTTGACCTCAATGATAGTAGAAGGTCTCGGCCAATTTGCAATCTCCCTGACCTTATTCTGATCCACAGATATATCTTCCACTGATAATATGTACAAGAAAAGCTACAATCACATTTGGAAAATTTGACAAAAAGTGTATTCTCCTTCAAANTTTAACCAGTCGGACCTAAAAGCTCTTGACCTCAATGATAGTAGAAGGTCTCGGCCAATTTGCAATCTCCTTGACCTTATTCTGATCCATAGATATATCTTCTTCACTGATAATATGTACAAGAAAAGCTACAATCACATTTGGAAAATTTGACAAAAAGTGTATTCTCCTTCAAATTTTTTAGCATAGTCGGGGGTGTAAACGGGCCAAACATGAGCAAGCTTGAGCTTTAGCTCATGTTCTACTCGTTTAAAAATATAATTTTTCGTGTTCGACTCGTTTATATTTCGAACACATAAAATTTGTGTGTTAGACTTGTTTGATTAGTGAGCCGAACAAAAGCGGTTCGCAAACAGAAATCCATTTTGATAACTCTANAGTGTTCTACTCGTTTAAAAATATAATTTTTCGTGTTCGGTTTGTTTATATTTCGAACACATAAAATTTGTGTTAGACTTGTTTGATTAGTGAGCCGAACAAAAGCGGTTCGCAAACAGAAATCCATTTTGATAACTCTAGTCTCGCAGGCATAAGATGTTAAAGGTACGGACGAAATTTAAATTTTTTTATTTATATTAAAACATCATTTAAATATAATTTAATATATTTTTATTCTTTTTTTAATTAAAAATTTTGATGGATTATAGATCTTTATAGTCTTGTAGACAATTAAATTTTAAAAAAAAAGTACTCATCAATTTTATATATATATATATATATATATATATTATTTCGAGTCAAACTGAGTCGAACACGGACAAACAAATGTTTGTTCATGTTCTACTCGTTTCTATATCGAGCACAAAAAAATTGTTAGTGTTCAACTCGTTTACTTAGCGAACGAATCAAGCATGAGCTTCTTAGCGAACCCAACATAAATTGTTCACGAATAATGAGTCATTTTGACAGTCATAAGCACATGTAAATAATATGTATGGTTGGCTTCATCACTTAAATATATAGAATATCATCAACAAATAAAATCATGAAAGTATCTAAAAGCTGCCTGAAGACCCTGTTCATCGGGTTCATGAAAACTGCTAGAGCACTTATCAGTACAAATGGTATCAACACGACTTCATAGTGCCCAAATTTAGTCCAAAAAGCTGCCTTCACTATGTCTTCTTCTTTAATCCTCAGGTGGAGATAACCTGACCTTAAATAAATNCTCGACTCGTTTACTTAGCGAACGAATCAAGCATGAGCTTCTTAGCGAACCCAACATAAACTGTTCACGAATAATGAGTCATTTTGATAGTCATAAGCACATGTAAATAATATGTATGGTTGGCTTCATCACTTAAATATATAGAATATCATCAACAAATAAAATCATGAAAGTATCTAAAAGCTGCCTGAAGACCCTGTTCATCGGGTTCATGAAAACTGCTAGAGCATTTATCAGTACAAATGGTATCAACACGACTTCATAGTGCCCAAATTCAGTCCAAAAAGCTGCCTTCACTATGTCTTCTTCTTTAATCCTCAGGTGGAGATAACCTGACCTTAAATAAATTATTGAAAAATAGATAAGCCCCTTCAAACATGTCAAATAAATCATTAGTCCTTGGCAGCGGATATTTTTTTTAACTGTGAGCTTATTTAACTCCCTGTAGTCAATGCCCATCCTAAAGCTCCCATCCTTCTTCACAAATAATATTGGAGCTCCCCAAGGTGAAGTGTTGGGCCTGATTAACCAATTATTTAGTAACTCCTGCAACTCTTTAATTGTCATTCTATATGGTGCCTTGGATACTGGTTCAGAAAATGACAAAAGCTTCACAGTGGAATCAATCTCTTGCATTGATGGTAACTCTAGTAAATCAAGAAAGAACACATTTGGATATTCTCTTATCACTAGAATATCGCCCAAAGACTACCCGAGCAAGAAAGCCTTAATTTTCACAATTCAACAATTTATAAACTTTCAAACTTGTAATTATCATAAATATCAGTCTTGTCAACATAAAAATTAACTTCCACTTCCCCTGGTATATGTATTTTGACGATCTTTCTATGGCAATCAATGGTGACACTTCTTAGAGATATAATTCATGCATAAAATGACCTCAAACTCTACCAAGGGTAATACAATAAGCTGTGCTTAAAAATATTTTCTGACAATCATAAGCTTCACCTCACATGATTGATTTTTGATTAACTTCCAGAAAAGTATTATTTGGCACTCTAACTGATGGTATCACAAGTATTGAAATAACATTCAATTGCATCACTTTAACCAGTTCCCCAGCTATAAAAGAGTGATGCTCCCGAATCAAACAACATTCTTATTGACATGTTTTGAAGATATATGATACCTATTAAAAAAATCATTACATTGAACATTTAGAGTTGACTTATTAATATAACTAAGTTTTTATGGGTGGGTTATTATGAAAAACAGGACATAAATTTCATCATGCTTAAACATGCACTAGGTTAACATTCCAAAGAGTAAAACATACTTCTGATCACGTCAGAAAAGTCCTTAACTTATTGTTGTGAAAGTGCATATACTCTGAGTTGGACATTTTGTTGAGTTTGACAAGGATTCGGCACAGATTCTAAAGATTCAACTGTCTCTGGTCTACCATAGCTCCTCTGAGGTGGTGCAGCATTGACCCTGGAATCTTTGGAGCCCTTTGACCCACTCCAGGGCAGTTCTTCGCTATATGTCCTGACTGATAGCACCAAAAGTAGGTATTGAACCCAGACAGACATTCGCACTTATGAGATTTTCTATGCTTGCCAAATTTCATAAATTTAAATTGAGTGTCAACTTTGTTGGATCTAGCCTTCTTAGCATCCGCATTACTTGACTGGAAGAACTGCATACTCTAAGAGCCTTGAGGAAATTTGTAACTTTCTGAATTTCTTATATTCTGAAAATCCTTTCCTTTGAGTAGCCTCCAAATCTAGCTCAATCCTCTTAACTACCTACACGATGACAGAATAATCATCGATTCCAATAGGAATCAATGATTGTCTAATAATATCTTTCAATCCAAATTAAAATAGGCGACACGTCTCCCCTGAATTTGGAATCAACTAGGGTGCATGCTTTAAAAGCACGGTGAATTCAACTTCATATTGCATTATAGAGTGATCACCTAGTATCAATCGAATAAATTGCTCTACATTTGCCTCCTAGGGGGGTCAGTGGTACAACAAGTCTATAAAATGTTCACAATCTAGTCCAACTGAACTATGTGGCTGGCTCTACTCCTATATTTCTCCCGTAATTATCCTCGTCACCATCTCTCTGTTTTTCCCTCTTTTTCCCTCTAACGCAAATGTGGTCAGTATAACCATCCTCTTAGAAGGACAAAATAACTCATCTAAGATCTTCTCAACCCTCAGCAGCCAGTTTTCAACATCCACTGGACCTCCTCATCAAAAAAAGAAAAGTGGTCTCAAATCCTGAAATAATTTCAAGTACTTCCATCTGACCACTTCAACTAGAACAGGTCAGAGTTTGAGATTTCTTAATCAATTGAGTTACTACAGACATCATCTCAGTAAATGCTTGTATTCACAGTAATTTGTGGGGATTTCTCAAATTCTATCATATCATCTCTAGTTTTTTCCCCCTATTTTTATATTTCTGAAATAATTATAATTAAACACAATTTAGCCCTTTATTAATACTACTTATAAAATAATTTAATCATCAATATGACTATTTTTAAGTATGATCTAACCTAATTTCTCTGATACCACTTTCATCACGACCAAATCCGGAAGTTAAAATTAACTAAGGCAGAAATAGTAGTCTAACAGTATAAACATTTCTATATCATTCCACATAATTTTTAGAAAACTCTCAATATATACATTTATAACCCACAAAGTGTAATATACAAAAAATCAAAATATCCAGAAACCACATAATCTGTAGATAGCATCTCTAACCAACACTAAATAATATAATCAAAATATAAAAGAAAATAATACAAAAAAACTACAATGATAATAGATAATAGCAATAATCCTCCTATAAACTAAATCCTGCCTGACAGATATAACAACTTAAGACTTTTCTTTCCTAAAATAAAACGTTAATTTTAACCGCAAGTTTGACTTAATGAGCAATCTTAATTTAAAATGAATTAAATTATTATGTCAATGCAATATATGAAAGAACAAAGAAAATACAGTTCATTTATTTATAAATATTTAAATATTCATGCTAAATTTATCTTTTCCCGTTTCACTTAAAGCATTTACCGTTTTAATTTTTTTAAAATTAAAAAAGAATTACTATCATACCCGAAGATATCCTCAAAAGAATAACTAAAGGTACCATAAAAATCGTACCCATATGTACTCTCAAAAATCGTACTCATATATACCCTTAAATTGCACCCAAATGTACACCTTTATTATTTCATTTAATCTGCACAAGTATAGCACATCTTCTTCAAGTACCATCTAGGCATAATCCAGTAGAATTTAAACTTTTACATTTCATTTCATATTAATTTAAAATATTTTAGAATGTAACTTCATCTTTCTGTCATTTTTCTCTCATTTATGATACGTTTCAAACTTGAAAATGCAATACCTTCCTCAAATCATGATAATTTGTGGGCTTATTTCACACTTCCTAATAAAAAAAAAATTAATAACACTAATTAATTTAACTAATTATATCATTAATTGGAATAGTAATACAGGGTATAACATTTATCTTATAGGTTTTCAGGTCAATCTTTCCCTTGCTCGTTTCATCAATTTCTTTTGCTTCAAAGCAAAAATTCCTATGTTAAAGTTCTGATTCAATTTGACATTGCATTAAACACTCACACGCACACACATATATAATACATAACATTTTATCAATTCATATGATTAAATTTAAATTGACCGTATAATAATCGGTCGATTGCCCTATCTCACACGCGTTTAAAGCTCCATCTTCCCAAAGAACGAGAGTTTCTTCACTTCAGCCTTCGGTCACAACTTCTTCTACACACGAGCACAAAATAAAAGACTTTCCTCCTTCAATCTCGATGCAAAATCTTCTGCTACGGCTAGCACAATGCCAAGTGTGACCTCCTTAGGGCCTGGCTTCTTCCAGCCACTCCTCTTCTTCTACGCGAGCATGGCTCCCAATCTTTATCTTCCTTGGGTTTCGATGCGGGTAAAATTTCACAGGTACGGCACGACGAGGTTTGGGTTTCCTTCGCCTTTTCTCCCCTCATGCAAGCCTACTCCTTCGATTGATCTGTTAGGGCTCATCGTCGCCTCTTACGCACGCAAACGTCGAAACTCCTACGAATGAACACTGTAACTTCTTCTTCCTCCTTTCTCACTCTCGGTTACGAAAGTTTTTCCTCTCTCGCTCACTCGTCTGTTTCATTGGTTCCAATGAGTAACATGACTCTTAAGTTTCATAACCAAATGTGTGCTTATCTTAGTGCCTATTCGATTTGTTATTATCATTATTATTTAGTTTTTATTTTTTTTTCTATTACTACATTGTCCATCACATATATCAATCACAACATCATGGTCATTGCCCTAGAGCATGCCCTATGGAGGCGCAACACATAGTTCATCATGAGGATGCCCATCGTGTTCGACACATGATTATTCCTTGTCTACCAAACTATGAAATTTTAAGTTTCCTACTTTAGTTTTATTCTCTTGTTATTATGTTATATATATTTCCTTGTTGAGTTATTTTATCCTTGGTAAGTTGAATTTGTCGTAATTAAGCTCCGACATGAAAAGTTAAGTGTGACTCAATACTTCAACACACTTACAATGTATTGGTTACAGTTAGATGTGTATGACACTTATGTATGAAAGTGCCCTCAAGATGTTATGTTGTATAAACCAATAATGGAGAAGAAGAGGATGGTCAAGTTCTTATTGTTTCTAAATAAGAACTTAAATAATATCAGAGGAAGAATCACGGGAATGATGACTCTCCCTACCACTAAGAACACTTTTGCTGAAAACAAAAGAGAAGACAGTAGAATGAAGCTCATGATGGCAGGAAGTGTGGATTCATCTAGCACTGAAAAGCTCTGTCATACATATACACAACTCCTATAATGAGTCAAAGCCAAGGAAGAGTCGTCCCTTGTGTGAACATTATAAGAAATTTGATCACGCGAATGATAAGTACTAAGAACTATATGGAAAACCTGTAATTTGGAAACCTAGGCAAAGAAAGACCAATGCAGCAAGGCCCATTTTGCTACCTTTTTTGAAGAGTCGACACCCAAGCACCTTCACAAAAGAATAGTTGAAGGTTTTGAAGATACTACTTTCAAATAGAACTGAGCGGCACACTAGCTTAATGATACAATAAAGTATCATGTCCGCCTTCTATATTGCTAACAATGGAAGATTTCAATATTGGAAAATAGATTTAGGTGGTTTTGATCACATGACTAAAGACATCCATGCTCTCACAAACTATCAAGAATTCATCTACTTCAAATTTGTTAGACTTGTGAATGGATCTCACTCCAGCAATGTTGGAAAAGGAGAAGTGAAAGTATTCAAATATAGTCAATTCTCTTTTGTATTATATGTTCTATAATTAGATTGCAAGTTAATTTCAATTAGCAAGTTTACTCCTGACCTAGACTGTGTTACTAAATTACATTTTGACTCTAGTGAATTTCAGGTGGTGGTGGATTCTTGAAAGGTGATTGACAGTTTTGAATTGCATCAATGTCTATATCTACTCAAGGAAAGTTTTTCTCTTAACATACATGTGTCTTCTTCACCATCCTCTTCCCATATTTCTGAATTTGTTGTGTCTGAGTTTGTTAAAAATTAAATTTTATCATGGCATTGTCGCTTGGGTCATTAAATTTCATTATGTTACAAAATCTTGTATTCAACTTTTTATTAATAAAAAGTCAAAATTTTATAGTGTGAAACTTGTCAATTGCCTATTCATACTTGTCATGCCTATCATCTATCTCAAAACAAACTCTCACATCCTTTTTTTATCAACCACGGTAATATTTGGAGACAGTCAAAATTAAAAATCACTAATATAATCAGATAGTTTGTCTTTTTTATTGATGATAATACTGGAATCAATTAGATATTCATCAACAACAAGAACAACAACAACAATAAGCCTTTATCCCACTAAGTAGGGTCGGCTACATTAATCTTTTTTCTCCATTTTGTCCTATTGAGTATCATATTTTCATTTAACTCTAAGAAATTAAGACCATTTTTTATACAATATGCCCTAGTCTTTTTAGATCTACCTCTGTCTTTCTTAACATGAGTCAAATATAAAACATCTACTCTTCTAACCGGATCATTTGATAGTCGACATTTAATTCTCTAATTGTCAAGCCACTCATCCACCTAAGCATTTTCATCTCGACAGAACTTAACTTTATTTTATGTTTCTCTTTTAAAGTTCAATATTCTGCGCCATAGAGTATAGCGGGCCTCGCCACCATCTTATAATTTTTTTCTTTCAGTCTAAGCGGCATTCCTCCACTTCAACCAACCAACTTGAATTCTACTGATAACATCCCCATCTATATCACCATTACTTTGAATAATAGACCTGAGATATCTAAATCGTTCACACCTTTTAGTAATTTAATCACCCATATTTATAATTCTGCCACTAGAGCTACTACTACTAAAATTACATTCAATGTATTCAGTTTTAGTTCCACTCAAACGAAGGCCTTTAGACTCCAATGTAGACCTCCATAACTCCTATTTTTCTAGCACTCTTTCTATAGTCTTGTCCACAATTAGATATTCCTCATGAAGAAAAAAACTGAGGCTGTATAAATCTTTCAATCCTTCTATCACATGATTTCCACTCAATTTCAATGCAAAATTTGAATTAATAAATCTGAAAATACAAAGGAATACTTCAACTCTATCATTGGACCCTATATAGCAAAGAACGGTATAATCCATGTGAATTCTTAAGTTGAAACTCCACGATAAAATAGGATAGCTAAGAGAAAAAATAGGCATCTCCTAATGGTATCTAGATCTATAATGTTTTCTCACAATATCTCAAAAATTTTCTAGGAAGATATCGTGCTCACAGCCACATACCTTATTAATAAGGAAAAATTTTCTCTCTAGACTCCAGACGTAGCTCTATGTGCGGACTCCAATAATATGTTGTCATGTGTGCTACATTGCGGAAGGTTATTTCAGAGTTATTGAAGAGAAATCTATATGTTGCACTTCAATAACCCTAAAATAACTCCGAAATAACCTCCGCAGTTCCATTTCAATAACCCCGAAATAACATCGTGAAAATTATTTCGGAGTTATTTCTGGGTTATTTCGAGGTTATTGAAGTGGAATATATGGATTTCTTTTAATAGCCCCGAAATAACCTCGGTGGTGTTATTTTGGAGGTTATTGAAGTGAAATCGCGGAGGTTATTTCGGGGTTATTTCGTGGTTATTGCAGAGACCGCGGCTCCACTTTAATATTTTTTAGGTGGGCCCGATATAACACAGATGGCGGTACATTACTAGGAATCCACACATAGAGCAACGTCCGAAGTCCGGTTATAAAATTTTTCCAATTAATAGAATGCCAAGCAGGGTCGTTGGATTTAAAACTTCTCGATATTGTGATGGAAAAATACCCTCATGTTAGAGTCTTCTCATCCAATATTTTCCTAAGAATATTTGGTTCTCTTTTGTTCACATTCACCAACGAAACTACACAAAGCTTGACCAAAAATTAATCCAATGTATCTTCATTAGGTATGCTTCTAACAAAAAGGGGTACGATGTTATTCTCTCATTATAAAAAAAAAATATTATAACTGCATGGATCTTATCTTCTTTGAAAACCAACCCTATTACCCCAAATCCGATGTTAAATGGGAGAGTTTGAATGAATATCAGACTTGGAGCACTGCTTTGGATACCTACACTAATCTCCCTAAAATATTATGAATATCCACAATGATCTAGAGTCATCACAATCAAGTATCCTTCCTTATAACCATCATATCTCCCAATTTCCACCTATTGAGAACAACAAACCTGAGATTGACAACAAGAACTTCATGTGTATTAGGAGAAAAAAACCACTACACATGATAAAGATAATATATAACCACAAAATTGTTGACAAGTAAACCTTAATTCACACAATTCAGAAGTTCTAAGGGAAGGGGAATCCAATAGAGAAAATGAGAAAATGTGCACAAATTATCATATCCAGAATTATGTTGCCTATGGGAAGCTATTATAAACATATAAAATTTTTGTATCTAACCTTGACAGTGTGCAGATATCCAAATCAGTTCATGAACCACGTCAACGTCAAAAATGAAAAAAAAAAAATTTGAAGGAGATCCAAGCACTTAATCTAAATGACACATGAACCTTTACAATGCTACCTTCAGATAAAAGACCCGTTGGGTGAAAGTGGGTGTTCAATGTCAAGTACAAAATAGATGGATGCATTGAGAGGTTTAAGGCTAAGTTGGGAGTCAGAAGCTTCACTCAGTTTTATGTGATAAATTACTAAAAGACCTTTGCTCTCGTGGCCAAGTTAAACGTCATAAGGATTCATCTTTCCTTAGCAGTGAACAACGAGAGAAATTGCATCAACTTAATATCAAGAACGTGTTTTTGAATGGAGACCTTTAGAAATTAGTGTATATGAAAATCCCACCATGACGGAAAAATGATTCAAATGAATATTTGATTTTTAAATTAAAAAGATCATTTTTTGGTCACAAATAATCTCTAAGGACTTGGTTTGACCAGTTTACCAAGTTTATGAAATCTAATGAATACATCTAATGCCAAGATGATCATATACTATCATAAAGCATACGTAGAGTTAAGAAGGTTATACTCATTGTCTAGGTATATATTATAATCTTGACAGGAGATGATGAAAAAGAGATTGAAAATATTAAAAAGATCCTTGCCACTAAGTTGAAGTTAAGAATCTATAAGCGAGGAGATACTTTCTAGGCATGGAAGTGGTCAAATCAAAGATTGGTATTGTGATATCCGAAAGAAGGAACATTCTACACTTATTAAAGGAGATAGGAAGGCTAAGGTGCAAACCTACGGAGACTCCTATGAATTTTTACAAAAAGTTACATTCAGAAGAAAAAAAGAAACCAGTTAAAAAGTAGATACCAGAAATTGGTAGTTAAGCTTATCTATCAATCATACACTGGACCAGATATCGCTTACTTATCAACATTATGAGTCAATATATGAAGAGTCTGAATGAAGAATATTTGAAAATGATTTACAGAATAATGACGTTTCTCAAAAAAACCTTCAGCAGAGGATTGTTGTTTAAGAAATAAGATAACATAAAGATAGAGGGGTACATTGATGTTAGTTTAGTAGAACTCAAGAACAAAAGATCCACGCCTGGGTATTGTTCCTATGTTAGGGGGAAATCATGTCACTTAGAGAAGCAAGAAGCAATCAGTGATCTCTAAAAATAGTATTGAATTTGAGTATCGAGCACTTGCTTCGGGAATTTACAAGAAATATAAATCCAAATGTTACTAAATGAGTTGGGCCATAGTCAATCTGATTAAGATATTCTATAACAGTCAAGCAGACATTGGTATTATAAGGAATCTTGTGCAACAAGACAGAACCAAGCACATTAAGACTAATAGATATTTTATCTCTGAATAGGTCAATTGAGGCATTAGTCACTTAGAGTGTGTTTGACGCCGCGTTCTTCGCTTGGCGTGGCCCCAAAAAGCATATTTTTTTCCCTTTTCGAATACACGAGCGCGGGCGCGGGTGCATTTTTAAGAAAATCGGACAAAACGTGGGCCCGCGTTTTGTATTAATTTATCACCTAGCTTTTACTACCTTACTCTCTCGCTCCCCTCGAGAACGAGCTTCTCTCTCGTCACCCTAGAGGTAAGATCCCCGCTTGCCTCCTCCTGTCCCATCCATGGTTTGTACTTCGTCTCCGCTTGGCTTTTTTGCTATCCCTATACCCTCTGTTATTCATCTTTGCTTGGCTCCTGTGCTCTCCGTCAGCCCACGACATTCTCTATCACTATTCTCTAGCATTATGTTTTTGTGATGGTTATGTGAGCTCTATTCGGTCGTTGATTTTCATTTGGTTGTTCACTGTTGTCGGATTTTATAATTTATGTGATTTTGATTTTTGCAATTCATGTGATTTTGCATTGGTGTTAGATTTCCTTTATTGTCAATGGGGTGATTACTTTTACTGTGAATTTGGTGATGTTGTGGTGGTTGTAGTTGTGCTGTGGTGAGGAACACATGTGATGTGATTGTGATGTGGTTGTGCTGTGGTGAGGACTACTTGTGTTGTGGGTTGGGTGGTTGTGGTTGTGGGTTATGGTGGTTATGCTGCGGGTTGTGGTGTTGTGGGTTGTGGTGGATGTACTGTAGATTGGGTGATTGTGGTGATGTCTTGTGAGATATATGTGGAGATGTGGTTGGATGGTTGTACGTTAGGTGGTTGTGGTGTTGTGTCTTGTGGTGTGGTGGCTGTAGGTTATATATCGATGTGTGGTTGAGTAGTTGTGGTGTGGTGGCTATGGATCGTGTGGTTGGGGTGTTGTGGATTGTGGTGTGATGGTTGTGGCTTGTGTTTCGATGTGTGGTTGGGTGGTTGGGTGGTTGGGTGATTTTGGTGTGGTGGCTGTGAGTTGTGGTGGTTGTGTTGTGGGTTGGGGTGGCTCTGTTGTGGGTTGTGGTGGTTGTGGTGTTGTGTCTTGTAGTGTGGTGGATGTGGGATGTGTGTGGTGTGGTTGGATGGTTGTGGTGTGATGGTTGCGGGTTGTGTGATTGAGGTGATTTCTTATGGATGATGGCTGTGGGTTGTGAGTGGATTTGTGGTTGGGTGGTTGTGGTGTGGTGATTGTGGGTTTAGTGGTTGTGTTGTGAGTTGTGATAGTTATGTTTTAGGTTGTGGTCGTGTTGTCGATTGGGTAGTGGTTCTATGCCTTGTGGTGTGGTGGTTGTAGGATGTGTGTGGAGGTGCGGTTAGATGGTTGTGGGGTGGTGGTTGTGGGTTGTGGTGGTTGTGTCATGGGTTATGTTGGTTGTGTTGTGGTTTAGGTGGTTGTAGTGTTGTGTCTCGTGGTGTCGTGGCTGTGGGATGTGTGTGGAGATGTCGTTGAATGGTTGTGGTGTGCTGGTTGTGGATTGTGGTGGTTGTGTTTTGGGTTGTGGTGGCTATGTTGTGGGGTGGTTGAAGTTATTAAAGATATGCAGTGGCTAAAATCATTAAAGATATGCGATATAACACTTTTGCAAGCACTACTATTTATAGAATCGGTAAGAGAATGTATTTATATATCTATCATGGAATGGTTAATTTATTTCNGGTGGCTGAAATCATTAAAGATATGCGATATAACACTTTTACAAGCACTACTATTTATAGAATCGGTAAGAGAATGTATTTATATATCTATCATGGAATGGTTAATTTATTTCNGGGTGGTTGTAGTGTTGTGTCTCGTGGTGTCATGGCCGTGAGATGTGTGTGGAGATGTCGTTGAATGGTTGTGGTGTGCTGGTTGTGGATTGTGGTGGTTGTGTTTTGGGTTGTGGTGGCTATGTTGTGGGGTGGTTGAAGTTATTAAAGATATGCAGTGGCTAAAATCATTAAAGATATGCGATATAACACTTTTGCAAGCACTACTATTTATAGAATCGGTAAGAGAATGTATTTATATATCTATCATGGAATGGTTAATTTATTTCCTTACATACAAATTATACTTGAAAAGGGGTTGGGCAGTGTGGTATGTTTGTAAATGAAGCAAAGTTTTAATGTGATAGGCTCCAAGGAATGAGAAAAAGATATTTATAAATAGTTATGACAATTGATTGTCGTTGGAGGTGGTCGTGATGCCTATAGTTGTGTGTGGAGGTTGTGGTTCTGTTATGGAGACGTGGGTGTGGTTGTGTTATGGTGGATGTGGTTGTGTTGTGTGCGGAGGTTGTGGTTGGGGTGTTGTGGTGGTTGTTATTGTGGATTGTGGTTGTCTGGTTGTGTTGGCTCATATGTTGGCTGTGGTTGCTACAAATATTAATGTTTTGCTTTTTTTGTGCTAATAACGCAGCGGTTAAGACTTCATGTTTGACGATGATCATTTACACGTCCCGCCTAAATCATTTGAAAATCACATAAGACAATATATACCATAGCCAGAGGTAGATTCACAAGAAGGTTGCACCCAGGATGGCAGAGGTGTTGGAGAAATGATTGAATTGAGAGAGCGGATTACAGACGTCATTGTTGGATGTTGAATGGGTCGATTCTTATTTATTTTATACAGTTCATGTCTATTTTCATTACTTGTATATTTGATATTAATTATTTGGGTTTTCTATGATGCTTGTAATTGTTATTTTTTCTTTTTTCTTTTTGAGGGTTTGTGAGGTTTATGATGAGAAGTTTGACCTTATGGTTCTTCTGACTTGTTTGTTAGTATTTGTTGATTAGTGTCACATGTAAAATTCTAATAAAAGCAACCAAGTTTCTCTCTTCTTTTCGATGCTACAATTTTTTAGGTTCCTTTAGATGACATTTTTAGTGATATGCATATGTGACACACACGAGTTTGGTATTATGTGGGTTAAAGGCAACCAAGAACGTTTTTTAAGGTTTGTTGTCTTCTTGTAGTGACAATTCGTTAGTTGGTATACTGAGTCCTCTGAGACCTCACGCCTCCACAAACTGTAATTAATTACTTCTTTTATCAATTTATACTTATGTTATAACTAATGGATTGTCTTTTAAAGCATTCAGAAAAGATGAGCTCTAAGATTTCAAGGACCTCCCAAGAATAACTGTGTCACTGCGGACTTCAAAGTTCCTTGTTGACGTCACGTCAGTCACATAGCTACAGGAGATAGTTCTAAAGATATCCACGAAGAATCACGGAGAACTGTGACTTCTTCCAGGGGACAGATAGGCTGGAAGATTCCATCGCTAAGAGTGATCAGACATGCAGAGTATCCCTGAAAGACGATCTAGCTCGTGACATATGTCATGTGCATTTTAAAAATAATATTATCATATTATTAAATGTTATTTTAATATTTTGTTTCTTTATTTTACTAATCATAATACTAATTGTTTAAGTGATATGTATATCTTATTTTTTATACTGTTTTGAAGTGAATTTTTTATTTCATAAATATCAAATATATTGTTATATTAGTTTTATTGCAAACAACATTACTACACAGTGGCAGAATGGTAATTAGTTCAGAAACAATTGCAGAATAGTTGTTTTCAAATTGCAAAAAATAAAAAATCAATCAGCTTATCCGTAGCAGCTTCCTGTGACACCTGCTGCGCAACAGCTTATTAACAAGTTGTTGCTGTCCCAAAGAGACCGCTAATTTACTTTGGAACTCATCTTCAAGTCACTAATAATTTACTAAATCTCTACCTTCAGATAGCTTCACTGATTTGAATATCATATTGAGTCTTTACAACATATATGATCCAGCTTGAGTGGGAGTGTGGAATTTTGAGTATCGCATTTTAGTTTTATTCTCTTCTTATTATGTTATATTTTTTTCCTTGTTAAGTTATTTTGTTGTAAGTAAGCTTGCCCTAATCGTTCCTTATTATATAAAGAGATGAGTTGTAATTTTATGATTAAGAAATAAGCAAATGCAGTGTTCTCAACTATTCTTCATAAAACATACAAAGTCAGTTAGCCACTACAAATTCACATGCAACATGATGGCCAAAACAGCATTTGAGGTTAAAGAACTAGTATTTATGTTATCAAAGCTAGGGAGCTCTAGTGATGGTAGTGCACTTCAGTCATTTGCTTGAATAGGTTCGATTCATAGTCAAAAGGTATGGATGCAAAAATAATCGCCCCAAATAGTAGATGAGTGAGGCTCCATTGGCCAGAAGAAGACAAGCCCCATTGAGTCATTGACGTGACTCCAGATCATGTGAGGTCACATTTGACTACTAGTTCTTAGATGATATTTTCCCCAAAGAAGCATAGATGGAGTGAGTCTACCAGCTTGTTAAGGAGAATTATCAAATGAAGATGACTGGGAGAAGAGGATTCACAGAAATGGCATGATTTTTCTGAGGCTTAGAATGTGGATGATGAACCTAAGCAATTCATGATCATTCCACACCCGTCGATGGCCAAACCTATGCTCACCGTTGGCCTACATGCACCCACCGACAGCCTACCTCACTCCTATTGCTGACTTACCACCAATACGTATTTTTTGGTCCACCAACACCAACTGCTACAGCCCTCTTCCAAACCACAAAATAAGACAAATTATATGATATTCAATACAAACAAAATAGTGTATGTTCAAAGACATCAAATGAGTTTTTATTCCATATCAAAACATGCATAAGACAAAAATAAATAAATAAAAACAAATAATTGATTCAAAACGCTAGTAAGTAAATGTCTGCAATCAAATCCTTAGAATTCAATTCATGCTTACTTGTCTAGGTCAACTTTCTAAACCAATCGCGTCCCAGAGAACAAGTAAACCTAAATAACAAATCACGCAGATGTCTTACAAAAGAATGCTGCCACACATTTACGCAAGTACAGTGCAAGGAGGTTAGCTAAGCAATTCAGCAAACAGCGGGTAAGCAACAGCAAGTGCAAGTATGCACATTAATTACCTGCCTCAAGCGAAAGAGTTTCTGTACAAGAGACATCGGCAGATGCGGGAAGCACTGGTGAACCCACTTCAAAGCGGTGGTTATCTCTTCTTGTCCTGCCAGCGTCCCTCCCGCGAGCTCCTTGCCGACAGAAGATGGATCCTTCTGAGACACGAAGGGGGGCAAGGTGAGCCATTTTCCTTTCTCCCTTCTCTTTTCTTCTCCATTTCCTCCTACCAGAGAAGACAAAACTGTGCTGCTAAAAGAGGAGCGATGGAGGATTGAACCAGATATTTCTTCGACTTGCGCCCTCGAGAACAACGGAGAAGAATGGCAGCCGCGTTCAAGCCTACGAAGCGCTGCCATGCACTTAGTAGTGGGTAAAGGCAGGTAATAATAGTTAGTTTTCTAAAATTGTGTGTCACTTTTAAATATGATGGAGTGTTGAATGATCTCATCAGACTTACATTTTTTCCTTTTTCACTAAGAAATAAAACTAAGATGTAGTTAAACTTGTTAGCACCCAGATCTATCAAAATTTGGGGAGATTTATCATGAAAATTTTTATCTAAATATTTCTCACCTTCAAAAATTGCTAAGCTTAGAAATGATATTACATCTTTTTGTTAGTTTGAATGGGGATCAATTTATGAAGCATGGGAAAGATTAACGATCTCCTTAGGAAGTGTCCATACCATGCATTGCCAGATTGGTTAATAATTCAAACTTTTTATAATGGATTGGTTGTATCTCTTAGATCGATAATTGATGTTATTGCTGGTGGATCATTAATCTCAAAATCATTTGATGAAAGATATTATTTAATTAAAGAGATGGTTACTAATAATTTTCAATGGCCCTCTGAAAGGGTAAATCCAAAAAGAGTAGCAGTATTCATGATTCTGATGCAATATCTATGTTAGCTGCATAAATAGCTGCTATATCGAAGAAAATAAATTTATATGGAATGAATTATTCTCAGACATCACCTGTACTTTGACAGCGACTTTTTTATATACCTAAAAATACAAGAATTTGACACCATTACTAGAAGATTTAAACCCCAGGCAATGACGCCAAAAACTTGATGCAACTTTTAATATGCAAGAATTTATGAACCCAGATTTATATATTTATAATGATTTTGTAAAGTCACAATTTCAAACGCAAGTATACATATCGCTCAAGTAATACAGGACTCTAGTGGAGTCCCGTTTATCGATCCCACAGGGAAGCGAGAAAAGAGGTCCTTAGTCAAACCGTAGTCTACTACAATTAGTCCTTAATTTGGAATGTCGATTAAAATGATGTTTTATCTAGCAACTACTCCTAAATGCAAATGTTAAATGTAAAGATAGTAACCATAACTAAATGCAAATATTAATTCTAAAGATAACCCTTTTTGGATGAATTGGTTTGGAGAATTATACTAAAAATTTCTATTCTTATGTAATGAATTAGGTAATGTAAAGGAATGAGATGCATTAAATAAATTGCAAATATTAATTCTAAAGATAACCCTTTTTGGATGAATTGGTTTGGAGAATTTTGAGATACAAAACTACTATTCTTATGTAATGAATTGGATAATGTAAAGGAATGAGATGCATTAAATATCTACTATTCTTATGTAATGAATTGTAGATAAGTAAAGAAATGAGATGCATTAAATATTGTATGTATATTCTTATGTAATGAATTGGATAACGTAAATGAATGAGAAGCATTAAATATTGTATGTGTCAAATAGGAGCAATCATATTCTTTACCCTTTGGTCCAGGCATAAAGAATANAGAGATATTAAAAACTAATATTCTTATGTAATGAATTGGATAACGTAAATGAATGAAAAGCATTAAATATTGTATGTGTCAAATAGGAGCAATCATATTCTTTACCCTTTGGTCCAGGCATAAAGAATATTAACTAATCTTATGCTTGTTTACTGAATTTGTGGCTAGGCTGGGAAGATACCGACTCTCACTTCGGAGCTCCCACGTTACCCTCGCCCGAGGGCTAACATCTCCGCTTCAGTACTCAAATAATAAGAC